>MU788806.1:75440-89229 GCA_026770625.1 Nicotiana glauca
ACGAACTAAGGATGGTGGTTAACTCATCAAGATATTGCTTAAGCATGGAAATAGCTGAAGAATCTGGCAAAAATTTAGTGAAATCATTAAGCAAATCTGGATGGTCAATGAACAATATGGCAACCTACACATAACAAAAGAAATAGTGAGAAATTAAAATGAAGATCATCTATAATATTTATCTATGTATCCAAATTAAAAAAGTTTCATCACCTCATGGTAAACATCATATATGGTCTTTTGCTCCTCCCTGTACTTCTTCAAAATTTCTAGGAACGAGTCATACACATGATCATCATTTTTGAAACGTTCCTATATATGAAGTGATATATAAACCAACAAATTAAGTTAGGACTTAAGTTTCCAGGTCTTTATTCCAATACTCCAAGTTCGCACGAGAAACATTTTAAAATACACAGTTTTCTTGTTTTTTAAGTCTCTATTGAGAGGCGGAGCAAGAATATGACATTTCTATGTTCAAGATTATAGCGCTTCTAAGTTACTGTAGTTTTGTCGAACCCGCGCCTCGGTCTCTAGGTCCGCCCCCGTCTCTATGTAACTTTACAAGATGATCACGTAAAAGTATTATTGCTTTGGATGTAAATTTTGCACTAAAAATTATCATGCGATATATGTGCAATGCATGTAGATGGTCAAGGGCGTACGTAGGAATTTTTGTAAGCAGTGTCGAAATTTATAGAAGATCTGGAATATAGCTTTGATTATCATACTTCTAGATAAGAAATTTGTCGGTTTTATTGAGTCTTAAGTTGGAAAAGATCTTGAGTTCAATTCTACTTCATCACAATTTTTAACCACAAAGGCTCTCTCAAATATTTGTAAAAGAAAAATGTGCTAGTTAATATTTGAACATTTGACCTCTTTGAGCAAAATCAAGCACATAACCAATACAACAAAACACAATTTATGTTAAGTGGTGTCATTTTTTTTTATACTTTATCGTTTTCGTACAATATTAATATATTATTTAGTAAAAAATTCTGACGAAGCAGTATCACACGACATCGCTAGGGTAAACCTACATCCGCCAAGTGACTGGTACAAGAAAAAAAAAAATAGGCAGATAATTTGTACACCCCCGAGATTAGTCAGAGCTATTAGAAACTCATATATCCGGTGCAAATAAAAAAAGGCAAGACAATTTATTGAAATCAGAAGGCAGGAGATTGAGAATGACCTTTACTTTCTTCACTAAGATGATAGATTCTTCAACTTCACTTCTCTTTTGAGGAGCCTCTTTTTCTTCTTTTTTTGGCTCTTTGTCTTTCTCTAATTTGGATATATACGACTTACTCTTGTTCATAACGCCTGCAAGAAATCCAACCGCAAAGCAAAAACCAATGATCAGAATGGAATCTCTCTCACACACATATAGTCTTAAGGTATCAAAATCGAAAAGTGCAAAAAACTCCAAGGTCTGCTGAGGCTTTAAGCGCAAAGCGTAAATAAAGCGTGGACTTTAATAAAAAAAGACAAAGAAAAAGTAAAAATATGTATATTTAGTCCAAGACTAATAATTAAAAGCATGAATAATAAATATATGGACAAAGAAATTGGAATTTTTTTACGAGAAAGTGAAATATCAATGGTTTAATGTCGCCTTTTCAGGATTACGCTCGTTGGTAAGGAAAGTATGCTTTAGCCTTGATGCGACACTAAAGCGCACACAAAAAGCGAGGCGAAACGTTCAATTACATGTTTTGAGCCTCACTTCAGGGCTTAAGCGCGTCTTTAACGACACTGGCATGTACCCTACGTCAATGATTGCAAATCCTTTTAAAAAAGACCATATAAATATTATATTAAAAATTAAATTTGGTGTTATAAAATAAAAGTGTCATGAAATAGTGAGTGTTGAACCTATATAGCTAAATTAATAAAGGAAGAAACTGCAAAATAGACATTCTCAAGTATCAATTATTATATTCAACTTTAAAAAATTCTAATTTTATAACTTTCTTACTTCAGTTTCACAAATTATCATGCGTCTATTTCAGTTATCAAATTTATGTACTCATTACTATCAACAATACATCTTTAAATTCTGTGAACTTTATTATGAAAAAATACACGTTAAAAGATAAAACAACATTTAATAGTATCATCTCGTGTTAATATAAGCAATTAACTTAAGTAAGTTAGATATATGCATAAGTTTCGTTGAAATTCATATGGTATGATGGCATTCAAACCTGTCTAGATAAAGATGGAATTCTACCGATGAGAATTAGAGCTGAAGGCCCAGGAGATCTTCAAGGCTGCTTGGGTATTCGACGGCAGGGGTTAGTCCTATATTTGATTACTTGGTCATAATTATATATATATAGAGTATAAAGACTCCCAAATCTAAAAGGAGTTTAAGAAAGACGAAAGTTTCACCTTTGATTTTTTTAGGTAAATTTTAATCCATTATTATAATTATATAACAAAGTATAAAGATACTCCTAAACCTCAATGGAGTTCTAATTACATGAAAGTTTCTAACTTTGGGGTTTTCAGGATTTTAGTTGAATTTTAATCGGTTATTGTGTTTATAAAGTATAAGGATTCCTAAACCTAAAAGGAGTTCTATGAACGCGAAAGTTTCCAACTTTGATTTTTCTAAATTTTCAGTTAATTTGTTTAAATCCTAAATATTGGGAAAGTAATTTAAAGGGAAATTTACATGAAAATACATTTGGAGAAAGCACTTTTCACCCGCCTAACTCACAAATATGATTTTCATCCGTTTGCCCACAAACATGAATCAATTTTATGAAAACAAGTCAAACTCGCCAACGAACTTCATCAACTACGCCCATAATCACGCCTAAATCAGATTTCGCTTTTTTCTTTCATTTTTATCTTTTCCCTTTTTCCATTTTCATTCTTATTTATTTTTTACTTCATTCTGTATAGTATTTCCTAAAATTCACAATAGAAGTAAAAAATATAATCATCCTTAAAGTCTATAAATTTATTTATTTATTGCGAAATTCAAAGTTTTGTATGGGAAATTCTTAGAGCCCGTGTGGGTTAGCTGATTTAGAGTAGCTGATAAGCATTAGGTGCTCAGAAACACTTTTAAGTGCTGAAACTGATTTAAAAAAAAATTAGTTACGTGTTTGGGTACAAGTGCTGAATTAATAATATGCAGATGAAGAACTAGGTATACGAAGAGTTTTGTTTCAAAAAGAAATATTTTAAGGGAAAAAAAGGAAATATTTTGGTCAAACTTAAAGTGCTTATAAGCTTAAATTTGGTAAGTTGGGGGAGACCAACTTATAGCTTTTGGCTTATTTTTGGCTTATAAGCACTTAACTTATAATTACTTTTAATTTTACCAAATGCGTAGATAAGCCAAAAAGTGCTTATAAGCAACTTTGACCAGCTTATAAGCTTAGCTAAACACCCTCTTATTTCACTAGAAAAAAATAAAAATTTACATTATTAAACACATTATATATATATTGTTATACATAGTCCTACGTTAATTATACATAAATATATAATACACACTATCTGAAGATAATTTTTTTACAATTATCTATGTTGTATAATTATGTATAATCTTGTATACTTACGTATAATCATGTATAATTCTGTATAACTATGAGAATACACACAAATATACATGGTTATACATGATTATACAAAGTATATATAGTTATATACAACATATACAACATTCTTCCTCCCTTCGGAAGTCATTAAAAGTGAGAAGAAGAAGAAGAAGGAGGAAAAATTACCAAAAAAATGGATATTTCATTACTTAGAATAAGAGACAAGAATTAAAAGAAATAACCACTCAATATTTTCTTTTTCTTCGAACGGGAATAAAAGGATCCTCTAATGTGAAAGTGAGAATCGGCTTCGGCGAGCACTGAATCGAAAAGAAAAAAACTACAAAAGATAGATCCGGTATGGATTATTCAACAGTGTTATTTTGTGGAAGAGGAAGATACAGATGAACAGAGCAAAAAAATTTGAAGAAGAACTCGACTATTTTGCCAGAGAGAGAGAGCAAGAGCGAATTGAAAATGAAAAAGAAAGAGGGGTGGAGAGTATTGGGTTTGTTATTTAATAAACGGAAAAGGGTTCAAAATGCCCCTAACCTATTGAAAAAGGTTTAAAAATACCCTCCACCCACCTATTGGGCTAAAAATACCCCTCCATCCACCTATTAGGCTAAAAATACCCCTCCACTAATCATTTTGGTTCACTTATGCCCTTTGGCCGTTAGGTCAATGTTAATTTTTTTTTTTTTTTTTTTTAAAACTTAAAAAAAATTATTTTGCAAAATAGTTTTATTTTTTAAACTGATGAACCCAATATTCCACTAATTTAGTAAAGTCTTTTTTCCAGTTCTTACAAAAAAAATACTTTTTTTTAATTTTTTAAAGTATTTTTTATATTAAAAACTAGAAAAAAGTTGTAAAATAGAAAAACAATATTTCTATTAAAATATTTTCGTTTTTAAAAACTGAAAAAAATATTTTCAACAAAATATTTTTGTTTTTGAAAATATACCTTTTTCATTTTTTTCAGTATTTTAAAGCATTTCTTTTTATTTTCATTTTTCAGACTTTTTTTAAAGTAAAAATATTTTTTTTATAAAAACGATAATATTCTGTTAAAAATATTTTTTTCAAATTTTTAAAAATCGAAAATATTTTATTTCAAAGATTTTTTTCTGTTTTTACAAATATTTTTCAATTTTTCAATTTTTAAAGCATTTGTTTTTTAGTAAAAACTGAAAAATATTTGTAAAAACAGAAAAAAATCTTTTGAATAAAATATTTTCGATTTTTAAAAATTGAAAAAAATATTTTCAACAGAATATTATTTTTTTAAAAAAAATAAAAATATTTTTACTTTAAAAAAAAATATGAAAAATGAAAATAAAACGAAATGCTTTAAAAAACTGAAAAAAATGAAAAAGGAATATTTTCAAAAACGAAAATATTTTGTTGAAAATATTTTTTTCAGTTTTTTAAAAGTGAAAATATTTTATTAGAAACATTGTTTTTCTATTTTTACAACTTTTTTCCAGTTTTTAATAAAAAAATACTTAAAATTTTTTTTTAAAAAAGTATTTTTAGTAAAAACTGGAGAAAAGACTTTACTAAATTAGTGGACTATTGGTTTCATTAGTTTAAAAAAATAAAACTATTTTATAAAATAATTTTTTTTAAGTTTAAAAAAAAATTAATTTAGGATTGACCTAACGGTCAAAGGGCATAAGTGAACTAAAATGGTTGGTGGAGGGGTATTTTTAGCCTAATATGTGGATGAAGGGGTATTTTTAGTCCAATAGGTGGATGAAGGGTATTTTTAAACCTTTTTCAATAGGTTAGGGGCATTTTAAACCCTTTTCCGTTTAATAAATAATAACAAAAGAGGTGTGAACGGAAAATGATGGAAAAAGAAATGGAGGGATGACCCACGACCCAGTCCGGTCTAGCCCGTTTTTCTTTCCCGGATTAATTTAAATTCGTTTTAAATTTTCCGCAAAAATTTCCAACAGCCATGGCTGTTCTGAAATAGTGTCACACCTGTTACAACAGCCATGACTATTCTGAAAGGTTACAAACCTCTTCAGAGGGTCACACCTGTTCCAACAGCCATGACTGTTCTGAAAGGTTGCAAACCTCTTCAGAGGGTCACACCTGTTCCAACAGTCATGACTATTCTGAAAGGTTGCAAACCTCTTCAGAAACATCACCAAGTTGGCTATAAATAGGCCTTCAAATCCCAGAATATTTACTTACGAAATTTTCTGAATCTTCTTCTTCTTCTTCTGCACAAAATATTCCAGTGTGCTTTACAACCATAGAGTGGTTCGCCGAACACCAGAGTTTTAGGTACCGATACACTGGTGAGTTAAATCGTTCTATCCTGGGAGGATATATTCCACAACCTCGGGTACTTGAGGGGAATAATTTCCTTAAGGACACACTGTGTATTCAGTGGGCCCGATTTGTTCCTACAACGTTTTCAGAATTTATTTTTTGAAGAAGTTTACTATTTTCAGAATTTTATTTTATACTAACTTTGTGTTTTTGTTTTCAGAAAGATTATTATTTAATTTATTTACAACAATACATATTAAAAACAATCTTAAGGAAATTAACTGAAATATTTTACGATGGTTGTAAAATATAATTTTCTGAGTAAAACTATGATCGTTCGTATGCCAGAGAGAAAATGAAGAAGTGAACAGTGAAGATTTCGACAACGACAAAGATGGTCATGGATGCCGAGATATTGTGTTAGCCAAGTGATAATGACTCGGCATATGAATCATGCTGGCATGAAAGGATTTACAAAAATACCTTTCTTAGGCTTACTAGATGATTTTGACGGGTATCTGAAGGACATATTAAAGGACTTGAACAATACTCCTAATGAAATTGGAGAGAATGACAAGTACTTGTGTGAAGCCAATTGGAGTTTTGCACTCGTCGCAACGGTTCCATGCATTATTAATAATGTGGCAGTAGCAAAAGCCACAATCACAGTTTGACAAAAGGAAAACTATCTTGAAGCATATTATTGCTGGAATATTTTGGAGCAACTCGATGGCAAATAGAATCAGATTCTATTTTCTTTACCTTATTTTTTATTATCTATCTTTGTAATTTATGAAATTCAATATTTTGAATGATAGGGTAGATGATCATGATCTTACAACATATATATTATGTTTTGCATGCAATGCGATGACAATGATTGACCAGAATTATTTTAGTTGTACCAACTGATGTTTAACTAGTTGGTACGCAGTTCGGTAATATGCATAAATATATGTGGATGGTTACTTCAAGGTTGTAAGATATTAGTTAGACTTACACTAAATACTTGAAGTATTGTTGAGATCATGAATATAATATATGTAAAGATGAACATATATGTATTTGATTAGAGGGAAAGATCAAACTGTTTAAGTGTTATAATGGTTTAGTTGAAAAACCATTTGGAAAGGGAATTAAAATTCTCGTGATTTTCCAAACCTGTTATGAAGAATAAAATCTTCGTGATTTTCTACTCCTGCTTCGAGATCAAATCTGTGTGATTTTGTACTCGTTCATTGAGATTAAAGTCTTCGTGACTTTCTACTCATTTGTTGAAAAGTAAAGTCTAAGTGACTTTATATTCATTTTGGAGATTAAAATCTTAGTGATATTCTACTCCAATTTATTATTCGATTTGAAGATTAAAAACTTCATTGTTTATTAAATTTAATTGTGTCACATATTACTCGGTTTGAAGATTAAAAACTTCACCGTTTATTAGATTCAATATCAGATATTTCTCGGTTAGAAGATTAAAAACTTCACCGTTTATTAATTCTGATTGTGTCAGATTGGTTTGAAGATTAAAAACTTCATCAATTATTCTGGCTCTGTTATGACACAACCAACAGTTCATGTGGTAGATTCTACAAAGCAATAGAGGCGGCGTTTGAATAAATATGTTTGGAATATGACATTATTCACCAAACGACTGCCATTCATTATCGCAATCTAATGGAATTGCGGAAAGAATGAGTAGAACGTTAAAGAAGATGATAAAATGCGTTGTTGTAAGTTCTGGTTTAACCCAGATCTTGTGGGGAGAAGCTATTCTTACAACTAACTAAATACTCAATTGAGTTCCCCATAGCAAAACGGAATCCATTCATATGAAAAATGAATGAAAGGAAGAAAACCCAACTTGAAATATTTTCAAGTGTGGGGGTTATTTGGATATAGTGAAAGTTCTTAAACCAAAAAAGGATAAGAATCGGATCGGAAATTGTTGATTCCGTTTTCATAAGATATGCAACAAATAGTAAGGCATATCGTTTCTGATTCATAAATCAGAAAATCCCGACATTCATATTAATACGGTAGTCGAATAAGATAATACTGAATTCTTTGAGAATATTTATCCGTATAAAAAGAAAGGTGAGTCTTCTAGTGAAAATCTAAGCGAACACGGGAAGAAGCAAAGGAAAGTACACCTATTGAGCTGAATCCAAGATGTAGTAAACGTCAAAGGAGAACTACTTCCTTTGGACTAGATTTTCTGACATTCATGTTGGAAAGTGAGCCTCAAACATTTAAAGAAGCAATGTCTTTCTTGAAAGTACAATATTAGAAAGAGGTAGTCAATAGTGAGATAGAACCCATATTAAGTAATCATACTTGGAAATTGGTTGATCTTCCTCCAGGAAATAAAACTTTGGGTTCTAAGTGAATTTTCAGAAGAAAAATGAAAGCTGATGGTACTACTGACAAATATAAGGCAAGATTGATTTCCAAAGAGAAGGTTTTGATTACTTTGACACATGATTACCGGTAACGTGAATTACATCTATTCGGATGTTAATAACGTTAGCCGCCGTGTATGGCCTTGAAATCCATCAGATGGACGTAAAAGACAACCTTCTTAAATAGAGATTTGGAGGAAGAATTTATATGGAACAACCTGAAGGGTTCGTGGTTCTTGGGAAAGAAAAGAAGGCGAGTCGACTTGTTAAGTCACTTTAAAGACTAATACAAGCACCCAAATAATAACATGCGAGATTTGACAAAATAATATTGTCAAATGGTTTCAAAAATTAATGAGTGTAAACAAATGTGTTTCCGTTAAGAATACTTCAAATCATATAGTCATTATTTGATTATATATGATATGTTGATGAAATATTTAAAATGTGAGAGGCTTTTAGCTTATGCATGACAAAAGCCAATATTAGACGTAATGTCTAAATTATATAATTTTTTGAACTCCATTAATATAGTAGTTGGTAAAATCATTAGTTGTTTAGTCTTAATGAAGACTAGTTGATGAAACTACTAATTCGGAAGTTGGTCACATGCCTTTCTCGAAAGGTCATTTTCTTTAATAAAAATTTATATTGTTTAGTTCTTTCATGAAATGATGTCACTTTGAAGGTTGTGACTTTTTATAGAAAGATACGTCTGTACGTTTTTGTATAGACATGACCGTTCATGAACGAATATATTAATACATTGGTCTATAATGAGGTGAACTAACCGATAAACATGACCAAAATCCATTGCAAGTTGGATTTGTTTCATGAATGGAGGTGCTATAATTTGCATATCATATAGACATATGAATGAATAGCATACAAATGCTTGAACATGGCGGAATGATTACGAAAGGTGTTATCTATTAAAAGGTTGTGGCCACAACTAATGCCAATAATTCCAGCTATTGTTATAATTACTACATTAAGTGTAGTCCATAATCTGATATGCAATCGAAAATCGAGACGTATTAGTCTACAACATAAGAAAGTTTGCATTGAACGTTCATGACAATGAAACGAGTTTTGAAGTATTTGAAATATACTCCAAATTATGCTTCGCACTACAATAAGTATCACACGATAATAGAGGGGTATAGTGATGCAAATTAGATCACCGGTTCAACCGATTCTAAACAGTTGGTGGATGAGCAATGTCTTGGAAATCATCCAAATAAATGTGCATTGGCCGCTCTACAGCGGAGGCTGAGTTTATAGCCTTAGACAAGGCCAGTAAAGAAGCTGAATGGCTCCGGAATTTCTTGGAAGATATTCCATTTTGGCCCAAACCTATGGCACCTATATGTATACATTGTGATAGTCAAGCGGCAATAGGTAAGGCAGTGAGCGTTATGTATAACGAAAAATCTCGTCATATTCGACGGAGATACAATACCATTAGACAACTTCTCTCTAGTGGTGTTATCACAATTGACTACGTAAAGTCAAGAGATAACGTGTCGGATCCACTTACGAAAAGTCTATCTAGAGAGGCAGTTGATAGATCATCAAAGGGAATGGGGTTAAAGGCCTAGGACAAGTCATCATGGCGGTAACTCTACCTAGCAGACTAGAGATCCCAAGAGTTAAGTTCAAAGAGATCAAACAAAGTTATGAATGACGGTTCAACATTGTCAACTAACTCAACCCATTCTCGTGATGAAGACAATGTTAAAAAATGAGGTAAAGCATTAAGGCTTTTTTAATGAGTCAATAAAGCTTAAAGCTTTTTAATGATTTGCTAAGTATGGAAGGATATGACCAGATAATGTGTCTTTAGGATTACACGTTCAGGAATCACCTATGTGAGTGTGAAGTGTAAGCCGCTTCAAGGAGAATGAAAGTAAAGGCCCAATCTCTAAGCACTCATGAAACCAGGCGGTGTTCATGGCTGAAACGAATACAACCGTGAGAACCATAGATGGTTAAGGATTGATTGTGTAACTTATGTTGTCTAGGTATACAACAAAGCTCGACGGTTCAAAGATATCAAATCTACCGATTGACCGAGTATATCCAATATAAGTTCACTACGAAAAGTTCAAAGGGAAACCTACTTATCCAGAGGCAATCAATTCTTGCTTGTAAACACACAGACACGTCCATGCATTCTTTTAAGCTTATAGCCATTCCCCATTCATGTGGGGGATTGTTGGGTTTGTTATTTAATAAATAATAACAAAAGAGGTGTGAATGAAAATTGATGGGAAAAGAAATGGTTGGATGACCCGCGACTCGGTCCGGTCTAGCCCGTTTTTTTTTTCAGGATTAATTTAAATTCGTTTTAAATTTTCCGCAAAAATTTCCAACAGCCATGGCTGTTCTGAAACAGTGTCACACCTATTACAACAGCCATGACTATTATGAAAGGTTGCTAACCTCTTCAGAGGGTCACACCTGTTCCAACAGCCATGACTATTCTAAAAGGTTGCAAACCTCTTCAGAGGGTTACACCTGTTCCAACAGTCATGACTATTCTGAAAGGTTGCAAACCTCTTCAGAAACATCACTAAGTTGGATATAAATAGACCTTCAAATCCCAAAATATTTACTTACAAAATTTTCCGAATCTTCTTCTGCACAAAATATTCCAGTGTGTTTTACGACCATCGAGTGGTTCGTCGATCACCAAAGTTTTAGGTAACGATACACTGGTGAATTAAATCGTTCTATCCTGGGAGGATATATTCCACAACCTCGGGTACTTGAGGGGAATAATTTCCTTAAGGACATACTATGTATTCAGTGGGCTCGATTTGTTCCTACAGCGTTTTCAGAATTTATATTTTGAAGAAGTTTACTGTTTTCGGAATTTTATTTTATATTAATTTTCTATTTTTGTTTTCAGAAAGATTATTATTTAATTTATTTACAGTAATACAGATTAATAACAGAGAGAAAATCTGAAAGAGAAAACTGATTTGGGAATGAAAAAAATTCCTCCGCATAAAGAAAAAGAGTGGGGACAGTGATGTAGCTAATCGGTGAAAATAATTTTTCAACATTATAGAAACTGGGCCATACCGATTAAAAAGGGAAAATATAGGCCCAATTTTGTTAGAATGTTGGGTCAACTAGCAATGAGAGTAATTTTTTTCTAATTTAAATTACAATTATGTTCAATGTAAATATGTTTAAAGGATAAAAAATGCGAACGATATTTTGCTAAGGGGCTTCGTGCTTTTAACACCACTAGAAATCCGACCAAATACTGACCGACTTTGTTCGGTCAAAAAATTGAAAAATCGACTGTAGTCGGTCGGTATATCAAAATATATTTTTTTCCATTTTTTTTTTAATTACAAAAATCGACCAACTTCGGTAGGTTTATTTTGGCGCAAAATGTGGGAAACTATTTTGACGTCCCACGAAATTTCCTTTTTAAGAAATCAACCAACTTTGGTCTATTTTTTATATAAAATAAAAATAAAATTAATATTCAAAAATCTGACCAAAATCGATCAGTTATTTTAGTTAGTCATTTTCAAAACCGACCGACTTCAGTCGGTAATTTTATATTTTTAATAAATCGGTCCATTATTTTCGTGCGAAAATGCAATTAAAGAGTACAAATAAAATAAAAGCTAGTCTTAAACCAAAATGTAGCAATGATGTAGTGGTAAAATAGTATCTTGCCATAGTACAGTTTTCAGTTCGATTTCGAGATGATGCATTTTTTAATTGCATAATTAAATATACTGACGGACTTTGGTCGAAAATTACCGTTGACTTCAGTCGATTTTTTTGGCAGATTTTTTCTTTTTGGTCACTTGTGAAAATTTTATCGACCGATCGAAATAGGTCAAAAATTGCAACCAGCTTCAATCGCTATTTATTACCGACTAGCCTAATTTTGATGAATTAAAGTTGGTCGTAAATGGGTCGATTTTTTCAATTTTTCGACCGATTTTAGACAGTTTTTTAATAGTATAATATATTATATAGAATAGGTAGATGACACAACAATTTTACCGACATGAAATTTCAAGACTTACCAACTCGTTCACAATGCTCTAGAAATTCATTGAAACCCTCCATAAGATCAGGATATTTTCCAACTCGATCAGCAACCTGAAATGAGCAAGCTTTCAAATCTATGATGCTTAAACAACAACAGACATACCGACTTGTATATCATTTTAAAGACGTTAGCATTGTATGGGTTAAAATTAGGCCGAGTTTAGTGAATGCAAATGGGCGAGCGGCGGCCGAGGTCAAAATAAAGCACGATCCAGTGGCTAGGAATCGCCCAAAGAAAGAGAGAGATCAGCACCAAGGTCGAGTAGAGAACAAACATCAACAACGGTTAGAATATTCCTAGGATTACGAACAGGAATATTCCATTGAATATTCCCTCAATTGTACTCTATTTTTTTTTATAAAGGAATATCACTTATAAATAAGAGGAGAGAGAGGAAACAAAAGTGGGCTTCTGGACTTTGATAAAAGAACATCTTGTACAGAGTTGACTATCAAGAATATAAAAAAAGTTTGTCTTGTCTCCTCTCTTTGATTACATTACAAAACATTCCTCTTTTATTCACAAGATCCAAGAACACTTTGTTCATTTCCATAGTCTGCTGTCACACGTTATAGTCAAAAGAAGGAATCATTCATCTCATTCAACATTTGGGTGATAAATTCTTTCTTATTATATTTAATGTCATTTGTCACGCGTATTGCATGTTTTCATTCTCATATTTATTAGCAGTCATTGAGCATTAACGTGACATTTGTTGACTTGAACACGATCCCGTATTATCCAAGTTGGTGAACTTCATATCTGGAATTTTTTACTTTTAACTTAGATACACCTTTTGTTTTTTAATTAAATTGATTTAACAAAAATGGTTTAAAACTTTTTGGTCAAACAAGTATCACAAAATCATGTGGTCTTTCCTTTACCTTTTCACAGAACGTGAATTCTTGGCTATACATATCTGGAAACATCAAGCAAATATAAAAAGTTAATAATCATACTCAGCAACAATACGCCGCAAACAAGTGCAAACATCAAGAACACCAAAAACGAAACACAACAAATTGAAACTGCCGGAAAAGAAAATGCGAATGCGATGTGGCCTAATGGTCAATGAAATGAGTTAAGAACCATGAGATCTCAGGTTCATAACCCAATGGAGACAAAAGAGTGAAAGACACTAGGATTTTTTTTATTTGTTCAAGCATTGATGGACAGTGTTATCCGGTACCTGCTGGCGGTAGGAGATAGCAAGTATCTCGTGAAATTAGTCGAGATGGCGCTCAAGCTAGCCTAGACACTATGGTTATCAAAAATAAACAAAGACCTGTGAACATTAGTACTGTTACGCGACGCCTTCCTGAATTTCCTTGGAAGGGCAACGTAAGGCTAAGCAACTGATGTCAGTGCAGTTGCTGTCCGCCAACTGAGGTCCCCGCCGTGCGCTAGACTAGATTGTCAGTGCCGCACGGGAAAACCAATGTCAAGAG
>MU788812.1:0-50135 GCA_026770625.1 Nicotiana glauca
GCTTAATACTTGGGTTTTATTTGCAACGTCCGCAGAATCCTATTTAGAGGATATACTTTGGGCGTGATCAGTGGGGTGGGAGATTTGTTGGAGAATTGTTGTTGTGTTGTCTTGTAGTGTACATATATATTGAGCATGTTGTAATTCTATAGCTGTATTGTTGTATCATCTTATACATAACTGACTTGGCCCAACGACAGACACTTGTCGACAGGTCTCTTGAGGGTCAAAGTCGGTTGTAAGAACATAAGGGGGTAAAGGACTCTTCCTGAGGACGGACCACTTGGATAGTACTCTTGAGGGAAGTAGTCCACGTAGATTTTTTTTATTTATTTATTTTTAATTTTCTTTTATTTTCCCTTTTTTTTATGTAGTGTAGTAATTCCCCCTTGATTTTTCTTTTGACCACGATTCTTTTCCAAGGGCTTTTTCTTGAACCGGGTTAGGTAGAATTTTTTAGGACTCTGAAGACTCTCTTAGATTAGGATGGGTAAGGGTAGGAATCCACCATTTTTATACACCTGCTAATAATTAAACGAACTTGAGAGTGCGACGTCTTGGCTCATGTGTAGACTCATAATTTGTGCCTTAATTGTGTACACCTTGTCTTGCTTGAATGCTCATATGAGAGTGTGACAAACTAATTCGGAATGAGTTACGTGCCAAGTGTGTGTGAGAATTACCTATATTCTGTGTACATGTGATACTTAGAACTTGCCCTGTGTGTTTGCAAAGCGAAATAGTAGTTTTGTTCAGTCTTGGAAGTGATATAGCCATTTCTTGTGGAGCCATATATACATATTTACCCACCTAATTATTATGTATCGTAGTTAACTCCTTTGAGCCTGTAATCATGTTTCTTTGGCAACCACATTACAAGCCTTACCCATTTGTTTGAATTAACCATTTATTTGAACCTTTTCACCTCTCATGAGCACTTGAATGTTATGAACTTTGTAAAAGTTAAAGTGTGGGGTGGTTGGTTTGGCTTTTGAGTGGAACTAATTGAACAAGGAGAAAGGTGCACTTTTTTGAAAAAGGAAGATCCACTTGAATTGAAAAAAAAAAGTGGTGGCTCTTGATGTAAGTGCTTAAAGAAGTATGGGGTAATATAAATTAATGTGAAGGTGGCGTTTGGTTTGACATAAGTATGGGGTTTAAATGTTAAAATGCATATATTAAAGTGCTTAGGGAGGTATAGTCACTCTTATATCTAAATGTATCCTACTCGTCCTGTAGCCTACATTACAACCAATTAAAGTCCTAATTGATCCAAGATTGAATGAGCTCGATTAGTGGAGTAGTACACTACGGGCAAGCGTATGGTGTATCTGTGTGGCATATGAATGTTCTTTGCTGAGAGTGAGTGAATTCTTTCTATCTAAAGTTCTTTGTGCTTGATTCTATATGTATGGAACTTCTCTCAATTTATTGATGTGAGGGCATGTGACTCAGGAAGAAATAGCAAGTTTTCACCTCTGTTAGAGTAACTAAAGTGAGCATGTGTGTGACAACCCAATAGAGTCTACAACTGAGGTGTGACAGTTGGACTGCTTAGGTTATTCTTTCATAATGGTAGGTGTGACATAAAAATTGGGTAATTCATTGAGCGATTAGGCATAGAAGTGTGGTTTAACTTGCTCGAGGAAGAGCAAAGCTTTAAGTGTGGGGTGTTGATAATAGGTGAATTGAACTATGATTAAGCCTCAAAAGAACCACTTTCTTGTAGAGTTTTTATTGTAAAAGTGATAGCAAAATGCTCTTATTAGTGCTTTTCATGTTTTTCAGGTTACATACATTAGAAGAAGGCTATGAAGTGATTTTGTATCATTTATGGAAGAAAAAGAAGCCAATCGCATCAAAGTCGCCAAGTGAACCATGTGAAATACACAAACGAGGCCTGGAGGTGAACTGTCGCGGTCCCAGCGTGGGCGCGGTAGGACCGCGATGAGCTGTTATAGGAGATTCAGAGAGGCCTTTTGGCCGCGGTCCCAGCATGGGCACGGTAGGACCGCGGCAGGCGACGGGATCTTAAGGGACTGAAGTGCAAATTCTGAAATTCTTTGCCCAAAACCCTATTTAAATACTAGAACTCGCCCAAAGGAGGCATGTAACATTATTAGAGAGTACTTTGGTAAGAAAAGCAAGCGTGAGAGATCACCCAAAACATCATTGTTTCTATTCTTCTTTATTTTCTTGCAATTTATGATTATGAATCTTTTAGTATTTGATTTCCCCATTATCATGAGTAGCTAAAAACCTTAATCTAAGGTTTTGGTGGAACCCGTTGTGGATGAACTTATTGTGATGTTAATATATTTTTGATTGGTTTTTAATCTCTATTTGTTCAACTACGTTCTTGTTGTAGTTGATTGAAGGACCTTCAATTAGCTGTGTCTATTCATTATGTATCTACTTGAGAGAGAGTGCGTATTTAGGTAGTTGTTTGAACAACATCACTCCCGGAGTATATGCGAGAGGTATAACCGAGGGTTTAGAGGTTGGATTAGAGATAACGATACCTCAGGGTGCAATCTAAGTGAACTGTAATGAAATCTAGCTAGTGTAGCTTGAGAGAGTGCGTCTAGTAAATTATCATAATTACTTGAGAGAGAGTTATGATAGCTGGAGAGTTCATGGTTGATAGAGGCAACTAAGTCATAGCTATAAGAAACATACTACTAAGAAAATCAACAATGGGGGAAACCATTACCTTGGACATTTACTTCTATTGTTTACAACTGCTTGTTAGTTAATTCTTAGTTTATTATTCTTGTTTAGCTATAGCAATATAAAAACACTGCCAACTATTATTTATAAATATTGAGAAAGTTAATTATTGAGAATTTAGTGATCTAACAACAATTGTTGATACGTTAATTCCCTGTGGGATTCGACTCTGGGCATAATACCGTGAATTATATTTGTAACGCCCGCTTAGTCTTTTAATAGACACAGTTGAGCATGATCAGTAGTCCAAACACTTGAAAGTATAAAGTCAATGGTGTGTGCAATTACATTTATCTATCTTATTTGTCTAGCATGACATGAAAACTTGATATGCATCTAATTAAAGTCTATTATATGACTTAACTTACATGACAATCCTTGAAGGATTTAAATCGCTTAAAGCATATACAATTCTTGGTCCTGAAGTATCATATCATAAGTGCTATTTACGCACATATATATCTTGCTATAACTATAATCATGATAATATGATAGCGAGGATTTTCAAGGTGCAACATATTCATTGGAGTTAATATGGATGTTTTATTCATCAAGTCTCTGCCGACGTCAACCTTCAAGAAGCTAGTGCACAAGATTGAGATGCGAAGGCTTAAAGATGTGAATTGATGCTCTCATCAAGGGGAGTTAATACACTTGTACTCTTTTTCCCTTACAAGATTTTGTCCCACTGAGTTTTCCTTGCTAGGTTTTTAATGAGGCAACCAAAAGGCGTATTTCTAAACATGTGTAATCTTTTTCCTTCTCTAGAATTTTTTCCCGCTGGATTTTATTTTAGTTAAGATTTTAACGAGGCACATTTTCTTTTGAACAGACATTCAAGTTGGAGTATTATAAATAGTATTTTACTTATGGTGAATGTATATTTTAGAGAGATTTTAAGGTTTGTTACTTGGTGACTAAGTCATTTTTTTCTATAAATAAAGGGGTACTATTCCACTGTAATTGATCGCAAATCAATAAGATTCCCTCTCCCTACTTTTATCTACAATACTTCTTCTTTTATTATTTCATAACATTCAGATTAGAATACAATTTAAAAAGTCTCCAAGTGAAGGTGAACTTTCATGTGACCTCTATCTAGGTGATATTAGTTTTTATTAGTTGATTAAAAATAATAATATATTTTTATATTAAAAATTAATTTAAATTTATTCACTTTAATCATAAAAAAAATTAATAGCCGCACAAACGTTAAGGAAAAGATTATTCTACGGTATGTGATCGATACCTTGTACCTATTGACTGGAAGCAACTTAAGTGGTCACAATTGAACATGTACACAAATGTTAGATATGTTTAAAAATATAGATTTCAAAAGCTTTTGTTCTTTTTTAAATTTCGTGTAAGTGTCAAACTACGTAAATTGAAATGCAGGGAACACTATTTGCAACATATTTGTAAAACTTGGTTCTTTAGGGGCCGTTTGGTTAGCCTCTAAAAGAGTTAATCCATGTATAACAATGTAAACCCAGTATAACTTATTACAATGTTTCGTTGGTGTTTAAATTTTCGTGTAAAATCTTTCACAACTTATATAATATTTAGTTGGTATTTTGATCTCCTTGTAAAATCTTGCACAACTTGTATAATATTTAGTTGGTATTTTTGTTAAATTTTTCTCCTCCTTATGCATAATACCCGCTAAAAGTTATTCGATTTGGCCGAATCCATATTGAATAGGGTTGTTCCACTCATGTTCCTACATAAGTAATACCTACGTAACCCCTTAATTGGTGTATTTATACCTGCAATAGACTTGCCTTCTGAATCTTTATAGTTAGCCTCAAATTTCAAATGGAAAATGGTTTGATGAACTTGGTATCAACTTTTGAAGATCCATTTGATTTTATAACACTTAAGTTTGTGAAAATACATTTAACTGTATTCCTTTAACTAATTAACTAATATTCAATACAATCCTGCTGGCACGGGCCATAAATTTACTGAAGTTATAATTTATCACTTGAACTGGTCTTGTAAATTAGGTATCGTCTGCTCTATTTCAAGGAATATTAAAATTACGTACTCTATCTAGTGTTCGAGTAGTTTATCGGGAATATACACAATATAGTTGTCCCCGTAATAATAGTCAAAAAATATACTTTTTTGTATATTAATGTCAATAAAATGTCAATGTAATGACCCGACCGGTCGTTTTGAGTTCTAGTGCGTCGTTCAGCGGTTTGAAGCCCTGAGTAACTTCACTTCAGGTATTATGACTTGTACGCGTGGTCAAAATTGAATTCCGGGAAGTTCGGAGTTGATTTGGAGAGAGAATTCTCATTTCGGACACCTTAAGTTGAAAGAATTGACTAAGATTGGTTTTTTGAATAAACGACTTCGGAATCGGGATTCGAAAGTTTCAGCAGGTTCGTATGATGATTTCGCACTTGGGCGTATGCCCGGATTGGATTTGGGAAGACCCGGGAACGTTTCGACGCTTATTGTGGAAGTTAGCATTTTTGGAAGAATTTCATAAGTTTGGGTTGAAGTGCATTTCAGTGTTATCTATGTTCGTTTTGGATTTCGAGTCTGGGAATAGCTCCGTATAGTGATTCTGGTGTTGGGAGTGCGATCGGAATTGAATTTGGAGGTCCATGGGTCATTTAGGAGTCATTTGGCTAAAAATAGAAATTTGAAAGTTTTTGAGAAGTTTGATCGGGAGTGAAATTTGTGATATTGGGGTCGGATTTCGATTCCAGAAGTTGGAGTAGGTCCGTAATATCGAATATGACTTGTGTGCAAAATTTGAGGTCAATCGGACATGATTTGATAGGTTTAAACATCGAAAGTAGAAGTTTAAAATTTTAAAGTTCATCAAGTTTGATCTGGGATGTGATTCGTGATTCTAGCATTTTTTGATGCGATTTGAAGCCTTGAGCAAGTCCGTATTATATTTTTAGGCTTGTGCGAGTGGTTGGTTTGGAGCTCCGGGGGTTCGGGTGAGTTTCGGAGTAGCCTCGGAGCATTTTGTTGAGAAATAGGATTTCTGGTACTGGTATGATCGCAATTACGACGTTTTGGTTGCAAATGCGGTCATCATATTTGCGAGGTTCTGTTCGCATTTTCGAACCTGGGCGGCTGAGGGAATGGCTTGCATTTACGACAAATGGGTCGCTTTTGCGAGGCCTGAAGGGTTCGCATTTGCGAAACCCGTATCTCATTTGCGAAATGGGCTAGTTCAGTCGGGGGTCACATTTGCGATGCATTCTTCGCATTTGCAAAGCTCGCATTTGCGATCTCCCTGTCGCAAATGCGACATCAGAGGGCTGTGTCCAGCTATTAATTTCGAGACTTTGACCATTTAGCTCATTTTCTTTCAACTCTTGGGCGATTTTAGAGCTTTCGGAAGAGAGTTCTCACCTAGCACTTTGAGGTAAGTAATTTCTACACAACATGAGTTAAATACATAGATTATGGGTAGATTAACATGTAAAAATTAGAAAAAATCAAAGGTTTAGATAAAAAACCTAGAGTTTGATGAAACAAGATTTAGCCACGAAATTTGTTATGGAATGGAGTAAAATCATATATTCTTGATCCTTATGTTATGGGTAACAACTTTCTTCAAAAATTTCCGGAATCCGGGCACGTGAGCTCGGGGATGAATTTTAGGAACCTTGCATTTAGGGTTGAAAAATTAGTTTAATAATTAGAATATGTACTTTTGAGCATGTATTGACCAGTACTTACCCCATTTGAATAGTTTTGGATCGTTCGGCTCCAATTTGGAGGTTTGAGCGCGTTCTTGAATTGGGGTATAGGTTTCGGAGCGAGGTGAGTCTCTTTTCTAACCTTGTAAGAGGAAATTATCCCTATAGGTGAATTAATTGAATATGTGCTGCTATTTGTGGGGGCTACATACGCACGAGGTAATGAGAGTCCGTGCGTAGCTACTATTATGCTTAAGTCCGGATAGTCTAGGACCCAAAAGCATGCTTTACTTGCAATATTTAAAATCTCGTTGTCAATTTAAAAGTGCTTAAAACATATCAAATGTGTAATTGAATATCTAAAATAATAGTCATCGTTTTCTTGATTTTTAAAAGCGAAATTTGCCTTTTACTTGGATAATTTCTCCTTTATGAACTCTCGATTGACTGTTTGAATGTATTTATATCTTGTGAAGCGGGCCGAACGTATTGGTAGATTAAATAGATGCATCTATGATTCGCGCCATTCGACCCTCTAGCAGTGCACAATTTAAATATTATTGGATCGGGCCGTACGACCTCGACATGATTTGTGCGCTTGTACTACTTGTCTTGAAATTTATGGAAGTGATATTATTTTTTTTCCCGGCTTGAGAATAAATGCATAAATGATAAAAAGGAATTTGGGAATTTCCTATAAAAGAAAGAATTATTTACTTGATTCGTTCTATTGAATTATAATCATGTTTATAAAAATCCTCAATTTATTATATTATTGACATATCATTATTGGACCATTATTAAGTGTCGAAGTCGACCTCTCGTCTCTACTTTTTCGAGATTAGACGGGATACCTACTGAGTACACATTGTTTCCATACTCATGCTGCACTTCTTGTGCATTTTTGTTGCACAGGCACATGTATTTTTAGTGGCTTACTGGGCGTAGTAGCATGGATGATACGGAGACTAGGTGAGCTGCATTTCTCTAGGTGACCCGCAACCAATTTAGTCTCTTTTAGCGTATTGTAATTTACTTCTGTCCAATTTGTATTCCGGACAATTATTGTACTGTATTCGATTCTCTTAATAATTGCTCATGCACTTGTGACACCGGGTTCTGGGATATCTATGGAATTATTCAGTATTTTGAAATTGTTAAAGGTATTATTATTTATTCAGTGGAACTTATTCTTTATTGTTTAAATATATATAAAAGAAGTAAATTCAGAAATATCTAAAACAAGGAGTTACTAGTGATTTTGTGTTGGCTTGCCTGACAATTGTGTCAAGCACCATCATGACCCTTAGTGAATTTTGGATCGTGACAGTCAACTTTGAGTATAATCATCAGATAATCATTTGTCAACTTGTAAACATAATGTTTGCATACTTTCAAAAGAACAATGAGACAATTCAATACTACAAACTCTCATAGTAATAAAGTAAAGGATTTTGCTTTATTAATTTTTTTTATTAGATTCATAAAATGTGAAAAAAATGATGATACAAATATTACTATATTATAGAAGAGCAGGTGGATTCGACCTGAGTGCTTAGGAGTCTTTTTTGAAAAAGCTCGGTGGCATTTATGTCATCTCACACCAACTCTACAAATACATAGTGTACGTGTCTTAATGTTTCTGCACAACTACTACGTGTATGTTTTACAGGAGCACACGTCTGTTAAGGAGCATATTAGATTTTCTCCAATTGAATAAAATATGTTTAAGGTTGTAAAAATTTCAACTTCTGAACTTTTCGATTCTCTTCCTCTTCCTCAAATTTCTTCTACATCCAGATACGATTTTAATCAATTTTACCCATAAATTTTGCTACACATCTGATATAAAAAACAATCCTTTCCTCTTTAACTTCAATTTTGTGGTTTGGTCTTTGTATTTGTTTCTCCTTCTTTTGCCTTTTTAATTAGTTTCAGCCAACATGCAACTTTTTTGGTTGAGATTCTCAGTCCATTGATGATATTGTTATGGGTATTAAACCTAAATTGAAGGAAGAAAGTTTTGGGTATAGTTTTGCAGATCTTGCTCAAGTTTCATCAGTTCTGTTCATACTTCTTTTGTGCCCTCTTCAACTTCAATTTTGTACTTCTGTATTTGTTTCTCCTTCTTCTGCTCTTCCAATTAGTTTTAATCCACATGTAAGTTTAGGTATTAAGCCTAATTAAAAGAAAGAAAATTTTAGGTATTTGTTCATGAGTTGATTAAAAGAAAGAAAATTTTAGGGATTCATTGGTTCTATTGCAATTTTACGTTTAGATTTTCAGAGAAGCACAGACGAATAGTAACTAAATGGAGAAAATATAGACGGAAATCAAGTGAAGGCCAAGAATGTAACGACCCGACCGGTCGTTTGCCTTTTTAGAACCCTGTTCTCCCAAATAAAACTCTCCGTGCTCGCTTTAACTAATTTACAACCTGCGGGGATGGTTGGTTCCGGATTTAGAAGAGTTTGAATTGAAATATGTACATTTGACTCTTTAGGATTTTCTTAAAATGCTAAGTTTGACTTTGGTCAACATTTTGGGTAAATAGGCCTGGATTCATGTTTTGACGATTCCGGATGGTCTGCAGGAAAATATGGAACCTGGGCGTATGTCCGGAATCGAATTCCGAGATCCCTAGCCCGAGTAATGAATTTTTATTAAAAATTGTTAATCTGATTAAGGATTTAAAGAAACTAACTAATGATTGATTTCATGCATATCGGGTTCGTATATTGGTTCTGAAGCCCGGTACAAGTCCGAAATATCATTTAAGACCTACCCACAAATTTAGCGTCAATCCGAGTCGTTTTAGGGCATTTTGGCTTGTTGGAGGAAAATTCAGAACTTGAAGTTCATAAGTTTAATTCATTTGGTTTTAGGGGGTAATTCTTAGATTTAGCATTCTTTCAAGCGTTCTGGAGATTCGAGTAGGTCCGTCTCGTAATTTCATACTTGTCGGTATGTTCGGGCGGGGCCCCGAACGTCACTCGGACGAGGCTCGAGTGAAGTTGGAATTTTTGAGAAGTGCTAAATATCACGACCCAAATCCCGAACCCGGTCGTGATGACGCCTCTCATGAAGACAAGGCCAGCCAATAGATTAATAATACTTCTTTTAACAATTTCTTAGCAAGAATAAGTCGAAAACAATAGATAACATTATCATAAATGCGGAAGAAAATGATATAACAGGGAACCATCCCAGCTCAGCTCGAAATCGGGGTGTCACAAGTCACGAGCATCTAAAGAAGCCTGAACACAGCTACACGGCTAACAATATACAATAATAAATTCTGGAATTTTAAAGATAACGTCCGGTGCCGCGAACGCTGGCGGTCACCTTGCTCAGCTGCAATAGTAGTACCTTCAACCAGCTAATAACTTGCTACCGGGTGAACAATACCTGCAACTGCACACGAGGTGCAGGGAGTAAAGTGAGTACTCCAACTCAGTGAGTAATAAAAGTAAATAATAATTGAGCGGTAAGAAATCACGTATAACAGATCATCATGCTGTATAGAAGCAGTGAATAGACCATACATTGAGAAAAATCAGTGAAAATGTAAAACCTTTCAAAGTATCTTGGCTCAGTTTTAAACCTCTTTTGAAGATGATCCTTTCAACAATTGCGAAAATAATTTTCAACAATTAGTGACACTATGCACAGAGACCCGCCCCTCGGGCAATATTCTTATTCCCGGTCAGCTACTGTTACCTGACCAAACGCATCATACAGTGTCATCGTTACCGCTGTCTAAGATTTATCCTCTTTAAGAGTGATCAGACAATACTAGAACAGCAAAAAGATATCTCGAGAAATAACACAAACAACGAATAGTGAACAAATGCATGAATGCAATGCAATGCAAATAACGGTACATTCCAGTACCCGCTACGGCGTGCAGCCCGCTCCATTTATTTATCATCGACGGTGCTCACTGGGGGTGTGTACAGACTCCGGAGAGGCTCCTACAGCCCAAGCGCAATATCAGCCATATTGTGGCGTCAAACAGGCTCTCAGCCTCAATAGCAATATATCATCGCTGCGGCGTGCAGCCTGAGCCATCCATATATTCAGAAATCACTATAACACTGTTGCGGCGTACAGCCTGATCCATGCTCAGTCCAGAAATGCACATAAACCACTTGGGCAATGTTAACATGATAGTCCTCAGCTCAAAACGTCAATAAGATATTGTTTAAGTTTTCAAATCTTAGAAAAAAATGGCTGAGTTTGCAAAATAGTATTAAAACCTTGGACCGAGATCAAATAATATGCAAGTAATGCAAAAATAGTGATATCAATCCCCGAAGGATTCACATAGTTGGCACGAAGCCCCAAACATGGCAATCAGTTCAAATTATGATGATAACAAATAATTTCAGTCAAATACGCGGTAAAAATCAACAACCGGAACGGACCAAGTCACAGACCCCTAATGATGCTCTACCCCATGCTCATATCCGGCATGCAAGTCACCTCAATATAGCACTATGATGTGCAAATTCGGGGTTTCAAACTCTCAGGATATCATTTACAAGTATTACTCACCTAGAACCGGTGAAATCCCTAGCTCACGATGCCTTTGCCCCTCAAATTCGGCCTCCACGCGCGTCGAATCTAACCAAAATCAGAGTGAATGCATCACAATATGCCAATGGAACAATACCCAATCGAAAACAATCGAAAAATAGCAAAAATCTAGAAACTAGCAAAACCCGAGCCCCGGGCCCACTTCTCGAAATCAATTTTTTTTACATCAATACGATCCTTATCTCTCCACGATTCTATACATATCAAATTTACAAGAATCGGAGTTCATTTGACCTCTCAAATCACTAGTTTAAACTCTCTTAAGTTTCAAGCCCTAACCTCCATTTTTACCCTTTAATTCCTTGGATTTTTCAGTGTTAATCCATGATTTTACACCATAATATCATAATCTAAGTCCAAGAATCCATACCTGATGAAAGCCCTCGAAACTCTCTTCAAAATCGTCCAAAACCCTTCTTAGTCCGAAGTCCAAAATGTTTGTTCTCTTTCAAATTCGCGATAACACTGTTCACTTAACACAACCCAGATTCTGCTTCTGCGGTTCAGGTACCGCTCCTGCGGCTACCGCTTCTGTGGTCTAGCTACTGCTCCTGCAGTTTCACTTAAGGATCCAGGACCGCTTCTGCGGCTAAAAGTCCGCTCCAGCGGATCCGCTTCTGCGGCCAGGATTCCGCTTCTGCGGAACCTGCCTTGGGCCTCCATTCCCGCTTCTGCAACCTATAACCCGCTTCTGCGGTCCATTTCTGCAGAAGTGGAAACACCAGATACCATCAATGCCAACTCCAAAAACTCCCCGTTGGCCATCCGAAAACACCCCAAGGCCCCCGGTACCTCAACCAAAAACACATATGGAACCCAATACCTTACTCAAACTTGCTCGAACCACCAAAACACTATAGTTAACACAAAAATCATCAAATTTCACCAAATCAAAGCCTAAGTTTCTTCAAAACTTCCGAAAAATACATTCGATCAAAAACCCAACCAAACGACGTTCGAATGACTTGAAATTTTGCACACACATCACAAATCACATATCGAACCTACATCAACTCTCGGAATTCCATTCCGACCCTCGGATCAAAATCTCACCTATCAACCGGAATTCGCCAAAATACTAACTTCACCAATTCAAGCCTAATTCTACAACGGGCCTCCAAATTCAATTCCGATCATGCTCCTAAGTCACAAATCATTCCTCGAAGCTAACCAAATCACCGGAAATCACATCCGAGCCCTATAACTCATAAGTCAACGTCCGGTTGACTTTTCCAACTTAAGCCTTCCTTAAAGAGACTAACTGTCTCATTTCTTATTAGAACCAATTCGAATCAACTCTAACACACGACATACCGATAACGAAACATGAAGAAGCATAAAAATAGGGGAAACGGAGCAGTAACACATGAGACAACGGGTCGGTCGTCACATCAAAGCTGTTGCTTCTGTCATAATCGCACCTGTAGTTAGTGGACCGCAGGTGCGAGACCTCAGATGCGGTCCATCTATCGCAGATGCGGCCCCAGGGAAGGCCAGGCCAAACCGCAGAAGTGGCTCTCGAACCACAGAAGCGGTCCCAACCATTTTAGCCCATTTCACAGATGCAGTCTATTTCTCGCAGATGCGATCCCGTGATCGCAGATGCAGAAATCGCTGAGGTAGTGAGTTCATTTATTAAGGGCTCTAAGTCCATTTTTTCCATATTTCACTACTGCATTGGGCGATTTTAGGAGCTTTTGAGAGAGGGTTTCTACTTGGCATCTTGAGGTAAGCTTATCCCACCCATTCTTATTTTACCACTTGTGTTTCAGTAGATTAAACACTAGGATTTAAGGTAAAATTCATGGGGTTAGAGCTAGACCTAGGGTTTAAATAAAGCTTAGATTTTACCACGAAGTTTGTTATGAAATGAACTAAAAATTATATATTAATGATCCTTAGGTCATAGAGAGCAACTTCCTTCGAAAATTTTTTGGAATCCGGGCACGTGGGCCCGGGGTCGGATTTTAAGAAACTTGTGTTAATGGTTGGAAAATTGCTTAAATAGCTAGAATTTGATTTTGTGAGCTTATATTGATTAGTTCCTACCTCATTTAACTAGTTTGGGATCGTTCGGCTCTAAATTGAGGGTTTGGTCTCGTTCTTGGTATTGGAAGTGCACTTGGAGCAAGGTGAGTCTCCTTTCTAACCTTGTAATAGGGAATTGTCCCCATAGGTATAATAACTGAGTAATTTGCTATTAAATGTGGGGGCTACGTAAGCACTAGGTGATGAGAGTCCGTGTATAGATACTATTATGTTAATTGTCCGGGTAGTCTAGGGCCCGTATCATGCTATATTTGTAATTGTCTCCATATTTTCTTGCTAATGTGATCACGTAGGATATGCTAGAGACTTGGAAAAAAAAAGAAATAAGCGAATGTATACCTTTGTTGGAAACTTGTATGAATTATCTTGGAAATAAAAGTGCATTCATGTGTTCCTTGAATTAAATTGATATTTGTGGATCGGGCCGATCGCCTCGGTAGAAATAGATGCATCTATGATTCGGGCCATTTGACCCTCTGACAGTGCACAATTATTTTTCTGTTGGATCGGGCCGTCGACCTCGGCATAATGTGCGCATGACATATATATATATATGTAAAATCTTATCCATGACATGTTTCGCTAAATATTTGAAATGTGTACGGTTAACTGCAAAATTGTTTGGGATATGACTTATTACCTCTTGCCGCATGCTGTTAATTAATTGAAACTATCATGCCTAGCAGAACAACTTATTATGTTATTTGACCCTAGTAAGTGTCAAGTCGACTTCTCGTCTCAACTTCTTCGAGATTAGACGGGATACTTACTGGGTACATATTGTTTATGTACTCATACTATGCTTCTGTACTTAATTGTACAGGATATGAGGCAGGTACATCCGGCTATCAGTTTGGTGCGCGCCCCTGATTCCTAGTTTGAGACCTCCGCGTTGATCTGCTCCTTTCCTGTGGCGTTCGGCAGCGTGATGGAGTATTTTCTTTACTTTTGTTGTGTATTCTACCTCGGACAGTAGGATAGTTTTATTATTTTGTACATTCTGCTATTTGCCCATTACTCGTGATACCAGGTCTTGGCACAGACGTTAGTAGACTATCATTTTTGGGGTTGTATAACTATTTTGGCTTATTGTTGTCCATTTCTAATTTGAGCTGAGTTTTATGAATCCCTATACTTATTTTGGGTAAAGAAATAAAAAAGGGAACTAAATTTAATCTTCCACATGGCTTCCCCGATAATAGTGTCGGGCGCCATCACGACCTATTCTCGGAAATAGGTCGTGACCATATAGTATCAGAGCACTAGGTTCACGTAGGTCTCACAAGTCATGGGCAAACCTAATAGATTCTTACGGATCGGTACAGAGACATCTATATTTATCTTTGAGAGGCTATAAAGTTTTAGGAAAACTACTCTTTATTCATTTGATCTCGTGCGGTGGTCAGTATACTAAGTTTCCTTCTTTACTCTCTCATAGATAGTGAGGACACGCACGACTGATGTTCTGGACCCGGGAGGGGCTGCTCCCCCCGCTACTAGAGGCCGAGGTAGAGGCCGGGGAGGGCACCTGCCCGAGGTAGGGGAGGAAGGCGTTCCAGAGCTGTCCCAGTAGCACCACCAGCAGATCTTATGGGAGATCCTATTATTGAGGAGCAGGGCGAGGTGCCCGCAACCGAGCCTACCCCGGCAGATTTTATGACAGCACCGGGCTTCCAGGAGGTCATGGGCCATATGCTGTGGTTCATGGACACTATGACTCAAGCTGGTGTATTTCCAGCAGATCCAGCTACATCACATGTAGGAGGGGGAGCATAGACCCCTACTGCTCAGGCTCCTGGGCAGGCACCTGCAATGTATTAGACTCCGGGCGCTCTACCCATAGATGGGACTCAGCTAGTTGCTGCAGCGATACTCGAGCCCAGACCAGTTACGGATGGTGACCTGCAGAAGTTGTTAGACAGATGGACTAGACTTCACCCTCCTATCTTTGGGGGTAAGCGCTATGGGGATGCTCAGGACTTCATTGACAGGTACAGGGACAGACTGCACAACGTGAGGATATTGGAGTCGTATGGGGTTGACTTCACTACTTTCCAGCTAGAGGGCAGGGCCCACAGATGGTGGTAGTCTTATGTTCTGGGCAGGCCAACAGATTCTCCTCCTACCACTTGGAGTGAGTTCACATAGTTGTTTCTGGACAGGTATATTCCACCCTCTGAGAGGGAAGATCTGCGGTATCAGTTTGAGCATCTAGAGAAGGGCCAGATATCCATGACTGATTATGAGGCGAGGTTTTTTGAGATATCCCGCCATGTATTGATGATACTTCCTACTGACGCAGAGAGGGTGCAGAGGTTTGTTACAGGGTTGCATTCTGGCATCAGGGCCAACATGGCCCGAGAGGTAGAGATGGGGACTCCTTACTAGTTCGTAATAGAGATTTCTCGGAGGATTGAGGGTTACCTTCTGAGGTGTAGGGAGCATATATAGCAGGATAAGAGGGCTAGGTTCTAAGGAGAGTTCAAAGGTGCCCCGGCTAGGGGCATAGGTCAGTTTGGGAAAGGACAGCCCAGTAGGCCCCCATATTCAGCACTACCATCTGATCGGGGTCCTCCAGCGCGCCCCTATTTCAGTGCCATGCCATAGAGTTCTTATCGCCCACCAGCTATTCAGGGTTCCTCCGGTGGGTATTCAGGTCCTCAGGGTTCTTCTAATTATTACTTCAGTGCTATGCCAGAGAGTTCACACCGTCCACCGGCTATTCAGGCTTCTTCCAGTGGGTCTACAGGCCATCAGATTTAGCCATCAGGGCAGTAGGTCACTGCACCACGGGGTTGTTTCGAGTGCGGGGACCTTGGTCATATGAGGAGATACTGCCTTAGGCTTTAGGGCAAGACAGTACAGCAGGGCCGACATCCTACAATTTTAGCACCAGCTGCCCCGCCACCTAGAGGTGGAGGGTAGGCTTGTAAGGGCCGTCCTAGAGGTGGAGGTTAGGCAGGGAGAGGTCAGCCAGCTAGCGCTCAGTTAGGTGGAGGCCAGCCAGCCGGCGCTCCAGCCAGATTCTACGTTCTTCTACCCAGGCCAGATGTATTGGCCTCAGATGCCGTCATCACAGGTATTGTTTTCGTCTACGGTAGGGATGCTTCGGTATTGTTTGATCCAGGGTGCACCTATTCATATGTATCATCTCTGTTTGCTCATTTCCTGGTTATTCCGCCGGCGCCTTTGGACACTCCTATTCATGTGTCCACTCCTGTGGGCGATTCCTGGTTGTAGACAGGGTCTACCGGTCTTGTGTGGTTACATTCTGTGGTTTTAAAACTAGAGCAGATCTCTTGTTGCTTGACATGATCGACTTTGAAATCATCCCGAGCATGGATAGGCTATCTCTATATCACGCCGTTCTAGATTGCCATGCCAAGAAAGGTTTTTAAGGTTGGAGTGGAAGAGTTCCACAATTGATATACCTAGCAGGGTTATCTCTTTCCTGAAGGCTCGATAAATGATCAAAAAGGGGTGTTTGGCATACTTGGCTTATGTTCGGCACACCACCGCCGAGTCTCTGCCGATTGATTCAGTTCTAGTAGTTCAAGAGTTTGCCGATATGTTTCTATCTGATCTTCCTGGCATGCCACTAGATCGTGATATCGATTTCTGTAATGATTTGGCTCTAGGCACCGAGCCTATATCCATCCCACCGTACCGTATGGCTCCTAAGGAGCTAAAGGAGTTGAAGGAACAGTTTGGGAAGTTGTTAGCAAAGGGGTTTATTAGGCCCAATATATCACCTTGGGGTACCCTAGTGTTATTTGTGAAGAAGAAATATGAGACTATGCGGATGTGCATTGATTACCGCCAATTGAACAAAGTCACCATCAAGAATAAGTATCCGTTGCCTCGTATCGATGATCTGTTCGACCAGTTGCAGGGTGCCAGGATGTTCTCTAAGATCGACTTGAGGTCAGGTTACCATCAGTTGAAGATTTAGGACTCGGATGTCCCGAAGACTGCATTCTGGACTAGATATGGCCATTATGAGTTTCTAGTGATGTCCTTCGGCTTGACTAATGCACCAGCAGCATTCATGGACTTGATGAACATGGTGTTCAGGCCTTATATTGATTCCTTCATCATCGTCTTTATTGATGACATCTTGATATACTCACGTAGCTATGGGAGCACGAGCAACATCTGAGAGTAGTGCTTCAGACCTTGTGAGAGCAAAAGCTATATGCTAAGTTCTCCAAGTGTGAGTTTTGTCTAGAGTCAGTGGCATTCTTGGGACATATTGTATCAGGATAGGGTATTAATTGTATCCCAAGAAGATTGAGGTAGTTCAAAGTTGGCCACGCCCTACCTCGATGACCGAGATCAGTAGTTTCCTGGGGTTAACAGGTCATTACAGGCAGTTCGTGCAGGGCTTTTTATCTATTGCATCACCTCTTACTAGATTGACCAAGAAGGGTGTCCCTTTCCATTGGTCCGTTGATTGAGAGGCGAGTTTCCAGAAGCTCAAGACAGCCTTGACTATAGCACCAGTTCTTGTGTTGCCTTCCGGTTCAGGGATGTATACAGTGTATTGTGATGCTTCGTGCGTTGGCTTGGGTTGTGTATTTATGCGGGAGGGGCGAGTTATTTCATATGCCTCCCGTCAGCTGAAGATTCATGAGAAAAATTATCCTGTGCACGATATGAAGTTGGCGGCGATTGTTCGTGCTCTTAAGATATGGAGGAACTACCTGTACGGGGCTTCGTGCGAGGTTTATACTGATCATCGCAGCTTGCAGCATTTGTTCAAGCAGAGGGATCTTAATTTGAGGCAGCACAGGTGGCTCGAGTTATTGAAGGATTATGACATCAGCATTCTTTATCATCCGGGCAAGGCAAACGTGGTCGCGGATGCCTTAAGCAGGAAGGCAGAGAGTATGCGTAGCTTGGCATTCATTCCAGTAGAGGAGAGGCCACTAGCTTGGGACATTCAGTCCTTGGCTAACAGACTAGTGAGGTTGGACATTTCGGAGCCCAGTCGGGTTCTTGCGTGTATGATTGCTCAGTCTTCATTGTTGGGGGAAATAAAGGCCCGACAGTTCGATGATCTACACCTGGCGGTTCTCAGAGAGACGGTGCTTTAGGGAGGTTCCAAAGAGGTTTCTATCAGCGAGGATGGTATTTTGCGGCTTTAGGGTCGTCTCTGTGTTCCTAATGTTGATGGCCTGAGGGAGAGGATACTAGCGGAGGCACACAGTTCGCGGTATTCCATCCATCCGGGAGCTACGAAGATGTATCGTGACTTGAGGCAACATTATTGGTAGCGGAGGATGAAGAAGGACATAGTGGAGTATGTGTCTAGGTGTTTGAATTGCCAGCAAGTCAAGTATGACCATCAGAGGCCAGGTGGCCTACTTCAGTAGATGCCTATACCAGAGTGGAAGTGGGAGCGCAGAATTTGTGGAAGTTTGATTCAGTATGGGTCATCGTTGATAGGTTGACCAAGTCGGCCTACTTTATTCCAGTGGAGACCACTTATACAACAGAGAGGTATGCTCAAATTTATATTTGGAGATAGTCCGATTGCACGGTGTGCCCGTGTCCATTATATCAGACAGAGGCCCTCAGTTCATTTCCCATTTTTGGAGAGCCATTTAGGGTGAGTTGGGGACCCACGTAGAGCTTAGCACAGCATTCCATCCTCAGTCCGATGGATAGTCCGAGCGGACGATTCAGATTCTGGAGGATATGCTTAGAGCCTGTGTAATTGACTTTGGAGGGCAGTGGGACCAGTTCTTGCCCTTGGCGGAGTTTGCATACAACAACAGCTACCAGTCTAGCATTGAGATGGCCCCATTCGAGGCTTTGTACGGTCGGCGGTGTCGTTCTCCTATCGAGTGGTTTGAGCCGGTGAGGCTAAGTTATACGGTACAGATTTGGTGCAGGATGCCTTGGACAAGATGAAGTTAACTCAGGAAAGGCTTTACACGGCTCAATCCAGACAAAAGAGTTATGCAGATCAGAAGGCGTGTGATGTATCATTCATGGTTGGCAAGAAAGTTCTCTTGAAAGTCTCACCAATGAAGGGTATTATGAGGTTCGGGGTGAAGGGCAAGTTGAGCTAAGGTTTATTGGCCCCTTCGAGATGTTGAGACGAGTTGGGGAAGTTGCCTATGAGCTTGCCTTACCCCCCACTTTATCAGGAGTTCATCTGGTTTTTCATGTATCGATGCTTCAGAAGTATCATCCCGACCTAGTATCATCCCGACCTATCCCATGTGTTAGACTTCATTACTATTCAGCTGGATGAGAGTTTGGGTTATGAGGAGGAGCCAGTTGCCATCATTGATAGACAAGATCGCCAGTTGAGGTCCAAGAGGATTTCTGCAGTGCAGGTCCAGTGGAGGGGCCAACTAGTCGAAGAGGAGACCTGGGAGTCCGAGGAGGACATGCGGAGCAGATACCTCATCTATTCAGCACTTCAGGTACCTTTCTATGTCCGTTCGAGGATGAACATTTGTTTAAGAGGTGGAGGATGTAACGACCCGATCGGTCGTTTCCTTTCTAGAACCCCGTTCCCCCAAATAAAACTCTTCTTGCTCGCTTTAACTAATTTATGACCTGCGGGGATGGTTGGTTCGGGATTTAGAAGAGTTTGGATTGAAATATGCACATTTGACTCATTAGAATTTTATTAAAAGGCTAAGTTTGACTTTGGTTAATATTTTGGGCAAACGGGCCCGGATTCGTATTTTGACGGTTCCGGAGGGTCCGCGAAAAAATATGGGACCTGGGCGTATGCCCGAAATCAAATTCCGAGGTCCCTATCCTGAGTAATGAATTTTTATTAAAAATTATTAATCTGAAATATTAAGGATTTAAAGAAACTAACTAATTATTGATTTCACGGGTATCAAGCTCCTTGTTGGTTTCGAAGCCCAGTACAAGTCCGAAATATCATTTAAGACCTACCCGCAAAATTTGGCGTTAATCCGAGTAGTTTTAGGGCATTTTGGTTCGTTGGAGGAAAATTAAGAACTTGAAGTTCATAAGTTTAATTCATTTGATTTTAGGGGGTGATTTTTAGATTTAGTGTTGTTTCGGGCATTTAGAAGGTTCGAGTAGGTCAGTCTCGCAATTTCAGAGTTGTCGGTATATTCGGGCAGGGCACGGAAGCCCCGAGCATCAATCAGACGAGGCTCGACTGAAGTTAGAATTTTTGAGAAGTGCTGAAGCTGCTGCTTCTGTCATTACCGCACCTGCGGTTGGTGGACCTCAGGTGCGAGACCACAGATGCGGTCCATCTATCGCAGATGCGGCCCCAGGGAAGGCCAGGGCAATTCGCAGAAGTGGCTCTCGAACTGCAGAAGTAGCTCCAGGACCGTAGAAACGATCCTAACCATTTTAGCCGGTTTCGCAGATGCGGTCTTCTCGCAGAGCGGGAACACAGATGCTATTCCCTGATCACAGATGCGGAAATCGCTGAGGCAGTGAGTTCATTTATTATGGGCTCTATGTCCATTTTTGCCATATTTCACTACTGCATTGGACGATTTTAGGAGCTTTTGAGAGAGGGTTTCTACTTGGCATCTTGAGGTAAGCTTATCCCACCCATTCTTATTTTAACACTTGTGTTTAGATAGATTAAACACTAGGATTTAAGGTAAAATTCATGAGGTTAGAGCTAGACCTAGGGTTTAAATAAAATTTAGATTTTACCACAAAATTTATTATGAAATAAACTAGAAATTATATATTAATGATCCTTAGGTCATAGAGAGCAACTTCCTTCAAATTTTTTTTGGAATCCGGGCACTTGTGCCCGGGGTCGAATTTTAAGAAACTTGTGTTAATGGTTGGGAAATTGCTTAAATAGTTAGAATTCGATTTTGTGAGCTTATATTGATTAGTTCCTACCTCATTTAACTAGTTTGGGATCGTTCGGCTCCGAATTGAGGGTTTGGGCTCGTTCTTGGTATTGGAAGTGCACTTGGAGCAAGGTGAGTCTCCTTTCTAACCTTGTAAGAGGAAATTGTCCCCATAGGTATAATAATTGAGTAATTTGCTATTAAATGTCGGGGCTACGTACGCACTAGGTGACGAGAGTCCGTGCGTAGCTACTATTATATTAATTGTCTAGGTAGTCTAGGACCCATATCATGCTATATTTGTAATTATCTGCATATTTTCTTGCTAATGTGATCAGTTAGGATATGCTAGAGACTTGAAAAAAAGAAATAAGCAAATGTATACCTTTGTTGGACACTTGTATGAATTATTTTGGAAATAAATGCGCATTCATGTGTTCCTTGAATTAAATTGATATTTGTGGATCGGGCCGATCACCTCGGTAGAAATAGATGCATCTATGGTTCGCGCCATTCGACCCTCTGGCAGTGCACAATTATTTTTCCGTTGGATCGGGCCGTCGACCTCGGCATAATATGCGCATGACATATATATATATATATATATATATATATATATATCCATGACTTGTTTCGCTAAATATTTGAAATGTGTACGGTTAACTGCAAAATTGTTTGGGACATGACTTATTACCTCTTGCCGCATGCTGTTAATTAATTGTAACTATCATGTCTAGCAGAACAACTTATTATGTTATTTGACCCTAGTAAGTGTCAAGTCGACTTCTCGTCTCAACTTCTTTGAGATTAGACGGGATACTTACTGGGTACATATTGTTTATGTACTCATACTATGCTTCTGTACTTAATTGTACAGGATATGAGGCAGGTACATCCGGCTATCAGTTTGGTGCGTGCCCCTAATTCCTAGTTTGAGACCTCCACGTTGAGCTGCTCCTTTCCTGTGGCGTTCGGCAGCGTGATGGAGTATTTTCTTTACTTTTGCTGTCTATTCTACCTCGGACAGTAGGATAGAAATGAATTTAAGCTCTTTTTCTAGGGAGGAGTGCTTTTTTGTTTATTTTTTGAATCCCTTTGGTAAAAAATCTGTTTTTCGTCATTCTAATTTTTTAGTAGCATATATTTAGTAGCTCCTCTTAAGCATGCTGATTGTGGATGGACGATAAATAAACACCATTAGGATCAATTTTCAAAAGATCCCCTTCTCCGAGCAATTGATGAGGCAAGTTTGTCGTAGCCATTATGCAATTGAATGAGTGAACCACTTCTCTCATTTATAACCTCACTTTTTACTACACTTTTTTAAATTGCCATCTTTTGGTTCATTTCTGGTAAAGAAGTGAGTCTTTGAGTGATTGCTTTTTTCCCCTTTCCATTTACTCTTTGCTTTTTGACCTTTCACTATGTCAATTTATTCTTTCTGTTATTGCAGTTGTTGCTCTTTGCTTTTTGACCTTTCACCATGCCAATTTATTCTTTTTGTTATTGCAGTTGTTGCGTTTCATTGTGTGGTTGTGGTGTACTTCTGTTATACAGTAGTGTTCCGACCGAAAGGTAAATTTCTGATCTCTCATCATTTACATATAGGTATTGTGAGTTTTTGCCTAGGTTCTTTGAAAATATTACTATAATATATACATATTAGCCATGTTGAACATATATTCACATTTAGGGAATAGTCGCCGACTGAAATGCCGAATATAAATCATAAAAATGAAAACTTCGAAAAAGTACATGCCGACAAGAAGGCTAGGCGACGCGAACTGTATAGAATGATACAATCCGATAAAAAATAGGCCCTCCTAGCACGAGCGCGAGCAAACAAAGCTCAAACAAGCATGCATCAACATGCTGCCTCCTCACTTATTAATAGTTCTGCTAATCCATCATCCCCTATGAGTGCTAATAGTTCAAGCGAGCAGTGTGCTCCTTTCATGGGATATTCAATTCTATACGAAACAAGTTAGATAACTAGATTATCATCGAATCCCTGCGAAGGTTTATGCAATGGCACGCGATTAATATGTAATGATTTCAAATCTCATGTTATCAGTGCTACAATATCCAGTGGTGATTTTAAAAATACATATGTATTCATTCCTCGAATACCACATTAACATCCGAAGATGAAAAGCTACATCTTCAATATAAATGAACACAATTTCCAGTCACGGTTATGTTTCGCCATGACTATAAATAAAGCTCAAGGCCAAACTTTAGACTATGTTGCCATTTATTTGCGAGAACCTGTATTTTCTCTTGGTCAACTGTACGTTGATTTATCGAGAGCTAAATGTTCTAATTGTGTCAAGGTATTAATTAGACCACCTACAGCTGATGACGATGATGATCATTCCACATATAATGTAGTCTATGATGAAATTATCGAAAAAGCTCTTTCTTTAACTTAAATTATCATTCCCAACAGTAAGTCCGGCGTACAACTTGATCATTCGATGTACTCTTCCATTTTGTATTATATCTATTCTGCCGATGTAACATACGCTCACTTGCCAACGTTACATATGCTCACTATTATATTATGATGTGGTTTGCTTGCAAATTTTATCCAGATGACAGAAAGGCTTAACATCAATGCAATTACTCCAGAAACAGAAGAATGAACCTGCAAAGTCCAAGTAGTTGATAAAGGCAGACCTAGAGACAACAGAGAGAAAACAAAAAAGTATCAACTAATGATTCTGCAGGATGAAGAGGTGCTCTTTTGTGACTCATAACTCGCCAATAGTGAATGAACTAATATTATTGCTGCTTATATATTTGCTTAACAAGTTACAAGAAAATACTAAGTACTAGAAAAAGTTAACTTACGCATATTTGGGTATCCTAATTGTGTCTTATTTTGTTACAAGAAAACCAAGTCGAGTGCATTATATTCAATGCTGAGATAACGCATTTTGAAGATTCGTTTCGTTCTTTCCACACTTACTTGGTGTCAGTTGTACAAGTCAAAGAATCAAATTATATGTATGGAAATCTAGTTAACAAATTTACTTGGACAATTGATAGGAGCACGATTGTTGAGCCCGTGGAAACTATCAATCCTCCAAAAGATACTATCGCCGCAAACGCGGCTAACTCTTACACTATTTGACAACTTCGAGTATCAACCTGAGGGATCTGAATTTGGTAATTGAACATTTAACTATCTATATTGTTTTTCCATCTAAAATTTATTTATTATTAATATTATTAGATGTAGTAATATTTGTTATCTGTTAACTTATTCACGGTTATTTTTAAATGCAAGATGTCCTTGCTATTGTCCTCAACGGCAGCTCTTCAACATATGCTTCAAACGGGAAGAGAATTCAAGATTTTATCATCAGTAAGTTTGTAGTGCAAGAAAATTTTATTTTCACTGGATTAAAAGTTTATTCCCCATTTCACTTCACAGTTTGGTTTGATTATTTTATTTGGACAGAAATATTGAATACGTAAAAGAGTTTCAAAAGTCTTTAAGCATTTATTGCATCGACCTTTTTTTCCTCCTTTTTTTAAGTTGGTCCTCTGAGCACGTGATTTTTGCTCTATATGAGTTATTCTCAGAAATTCAAACAAAATGATTTCTTTTATTATTTTACAATTTTATGGATTTTTGTGACATTTTATGTTAATTGTTTGAATTTTTGTTCGTGCATTTTAATAAAAAATATAAAAAATATACTTGGCATTTGCATTTATGGTTAATTTTACATTTTTAGGATCAATTAGTAATTAAGTTACTTCAAAAAATAAAGAAAATAATAAAAATGGTTCTTTTTGCATTTATACTTTAATTGTCTTAATTTACGTTTAATTAGGAATTATGGTATTTGGAAATTGAGTAAATTTAGAAGTCAATTTGAATTTTATTTGTTGATTAGGCATTTAATAAAAATAAGAAAAAATATAAATGAAAAATAAAAAGAGGAAAAGAAAAGAAAATAATTGAAAAACTACAAGAGAAGCATGGCTTTAGTAAAATGCCCAAATTTTGGACCAAATGTATTAGCCCAAACGATTCCCTTCCCAAACCAGCGGTCCAGACCCGGCCTGCCTTCTTCAAGTTGAAACGACGCCGTTTTGGTATCAAGGGACCCTGTCCGTTCATCTCCCTCAATCCAAAGGTCCTCATTCGTTCAAGGTTTTTTAATAAAAATATCCGAAAATGCTTGAAACCCTAGAGACAGTGTATCTCTTCATCTTACCCTCGCCTCTTCGTCGGCTCCACCCTAACGCCGCCGCCGGAAATCGCCTCACGGCGGTCCAATGGCCCTTACATTTACACCACATATTCCTCATAACCTCCTCTTTCCAACGCCCTACATACTATCTTTCGAAAGTTAGCCCAGCCCCTCGAATATTAAAATATGTGGACGCCGCCTCCGCCGCTCACGGCGCCGCCGCCACCAAACCACCCCAAACTTACACCATACAATCTCCTTGACCTCCTCACTCCGAAACCCAAGCTAAAATCTTTCAAATTTAAGTAAAACTCCTCAAGTTTCGAATCTAGGACTACTGTCAAATCTCCAGTATTGGCCAACGCTTGCATGATTTTCAAATTATATTATGTGTTTGTTCTTGGTAAGAACAAACACATAATATCATTTGAAGACCACATGAGAATTCATTCGAGTTGAAGGCAGTATCAGTGAGTTTCATTTCCCTTTTTCCCTCTTTGTTTAATTTTTTTTATTTTTCTGTGTGTGATTTTGATTCTTGGTTTCAATATTTATTTTCTGTAGTTGTTATTTTTGTTTAGTTTAATTCTGCCCTTCATCTTGTCAATCCTGTCTTAGGTATTAGTTCAATTTTGTTATAATCCCTTTTGGTTAATAGTTAGCATTAATTAGTTAGTCTAGTTCAATTTAATTAGTAATTTTTTCCTTTTTGATCTCGATTGATATTTCTGATTCAGAATATGATAATTAGTTTAGTATTTGGTAACTTTTTAGGTTTGATTTCTGTATGTGTTTTGTAGTTAATCCCGAGTTGGTAGTTTTGAATTTTAGTTTAACTATGGTTTCAAATCTATTTTGAACACTTTTTGACTTTGGTTTGATTGGATTAATATTTCTGTTAGTTTAGTTAGTTTAGTTTTAATTGTTCTTCAATTCAGTGTTTATTTTTAAAGTAATTAGGCTTAGATGATGGGATATAGCAGAATAACTTAGTCTTGAATTAACTATAGTTGAATCTTAACTAAGGTAAAAGGAATTTGGTTGGGTTAGTAATTTCAGGGGCAATCAAGGGTAGTTTGGGCACCTAAAATGGGCTGGTTTGTTAAGACTTGGTAATTTCGGAACAATAATGAGGGTTGTATAGACATTCCATAGGTAGAAAACAAAGCTAGAACACCCTAGGGCCTTCTAAAAGGGGGCCTTAGTGTAAGTTTTTGCATTCTTAATGTAGTAACTTGGGCAACAAGCCACAAAATTCAGGGATTAATCACTAAATTCTGAAATAAAAAAGGGGAAAAAATGAGTGAAAACCTCTAGAACATTCCTGCCCTTTCCTTGCCTATAAAAAACAGCCCTAGTGCCTTGATTTACAAGTTTTTAAACTCTCTGAAAATTTCCAAAGTTTGGAACCCCAAAAATTCCCCCAAAACAGTCTCTACAATTTCAGCATATCTGGAATTTGAATTCAAAATTCAAAGCTCTTTTAGATCTCAGTTCATCCTAATAGGAAGAAAAAATACAAAACCAAAACTACAAAAAATCCAAAAATACTGTTCCATTCGAACTCTTTTAGGAGTTTAAGTTAGATTTTCCGCTGTAGAGTAATTTTTCAGTCAACAGAGGGTTAAAAATGGCCTGAGCATCTCTTAGATCTGATTTGGATTCAAGTCCAGGAATTTTGGTTGATTTCGAGTAGAATTTGATCCAATCGTATCTGGTTTTGCTTGCTTTTGGTGTGTAATCTGCTGTTATTCCTTTCTGGTTTGGCTGTGGTGTTTTGGAGTCAAATATTGATCTAACTGCCTTGAGTTTGAGTTGCTGTTAGTTACTGCTTAGCTGACTTACCTCTTCTTCATTTCTGTTCTAGTTCCAGGTATATCCTTAGACTCAAGAGATATTGGAATCATATCAGCATGTATGAACACATTTGAAGTCGAATAATGAAGAACTACTTGCTCGTTGTCGTCTAGCTTAGCCTTTTGGTTTAATTGAGCTATTTAAGTAATGTTTGAAATATATTAATTAGGACTTCATGGACTGCACTGGACTGTATGGACTTTTAACTTCCTAAATTTAGATCTAGTATAACTCAAATTAGCTATTTCGTCATGACTTGTTTAAGTCCTTATTAACCCTCAGCTCCAGGATGTTAAAGGCCAATCGTATAAGCCCTGGCAGGCGGTGGCTCGTGTATAATCATAGGAGTATGCTCAATCAATTAGACTGATTTATTTTATCATTTGGAATTGTTGCACATAATAGATTGTAGGCTTAAATTCAATGCCCGAATAAATTATTAGTAGAATTGACTCTGTAATTAGGGTGAATAGTTAAAGGTGATTCATGAGCTCAAACAATCAATCTCCCAGCATGTCAACTATGTTCTGAATTTAGTGGAATTAATCCAGTCATTAAGGCTTTTGAGTGCTTACAACGCCTTATCAAATTAGATTGGGTAGCAGATTTAGATTTAAACTGACAATTGGATTGGATTTGAAATTTTCCCTTTTATTCGTTATTTCAAGTATCAAACTTAATCACTGGGATAATTTCCATTGCTTTGTCTGGGCTCGTTTATTGGCTGTACCATCTGATCTGGGCCTCAGTAGTGCTGATACAAGGCCCAGGTTATAGTCCTACCCATTTTAGGCCCAAGGCCGATGACTTTCATTTGTATTGTCTTGGGGCAAATTCCAAAGTCAAATATTGTGAGTATTAAATCTAAAATTAATTTTGTAGTATAGGTTTTTGGCTTTCCGGTTAAGTAGCATATTCGAATTAAGAGGTTCACTCCTTGTTCGAGTGTGGACTTGAACCGGGGCCCAAATTCCTTGACTACTTTAATCATAGCTTTAATAATGTAAATTAATTAGGCCCTTTAGAGACAAAAAATAAATAGAAATCGTAGTTTGCTTTAGGTTGGCCTTTAAATAATACGATGAGATAAGCCTCGCCAAACAAAATGTATAAATTGCGGGGCCCTCATTAAATTCTTATATTAAAATACTTAGAATTTGGGGCGTGCCGTCTAGCAAATTTTACGGCCTCCCACAAAGATAATAACCCGATAGTCGCTTTAGGCACGCTTTTAATAATTTTATATTCTTAAATACGGGTGTGCATTTCATGCAATCCAAATCCAAACCCAAATCCAAAAATGTTGAATAAGAATGTGTCGAGGATCCGGGTGCATTTCATGTGACGTGATCCGAAAATACATTTTTAAACGATGTTCACTTTCTTAAACAAATTTAACTAAAAGTGGTAAATAATCTTTAAATCGCACTATAGGTTGGAACATGTATAAAATTAGATTTTAGCAATTTATATTAATTTAAGCGACCGTACTAGAACCACGGGATCCGGGGGTGCCTAACACCTTCCCTCGGGTCAACAGAATTCCTTATTCAGAATTTCTGGTTCGCACACTCCAATTGGAAAGTCGACAATTTTCCTCGATTTGGGATTTAAGTTAAACCGGTGACTTGGGACACCAAAAGCTAATCGTATCCCAAGTGGCGACTCTAAATATAAATATATAATCCTGTTTCGAATAATATCACTTTAAATGGAAAAACTCCCTTATACATTATCCTTCGGGGTAGGTGTGTAAAAAGGAGATATGACAGCTCTGGCGACTCTGCTGGGGACACGAACCCAGAATTCCGGTTCAGGGTTCAAAGAATTCGAGCTTAGTACAATTGTTATATTTGGCATTATCTAATTTTTCTACATGTTCCATGCTATATGTGCTAAATGTTTTACCGCTTTGATATTTGTTGAAATTGTATATATAAATTGTCGCGAAACCCTTCCTCTTTCTGAGTCTTCTACATCATGGAGAAAGGTGCACTTCGTGTAGCTTCTCTTCTGTTTAGAGTCTTTCCCAATTTAGAACGAGGTTTGGATAAGTTTCTAAGCCGACGGAGCTTCTGTATCCCCAGTACGCTGCCTCCCCCTCGGCTCGAGTTGTCCGCTCGGGTAAGCCACGTCTAGACCAATAAACCTAGGGTTTAAACCTAGAAGAACAAAAACTCATGCCGGATCCCTAGTAGGACGCTTGTTTGCATCATGTGCATTTGACTTAGGGGACTCAACACAGGGGTTGTGTCCGTCTAGGACAGGTGACCTGAAATAAAAAGACCATACTGATGCATCTTACGTGGTACTTGCGCATTTATTTTCTCGGCTTTGCATGTTGACCGGCTTATACAATGAGAGAAAAATTGAGAAAAATAAGCAGTGTTGGGACTAAGTGGGGGTGACCATTTGTTTTAAAAACCCAATGCCCAAATAGTGCCGAAATGCTGCCGGATTTTTGGAAAATTAAAAAAAAAGCATAAATATTTGAAAAAATAGAAAGAAAATTGTTGTTCAAAAATAGTTTTGATTTTGGCAAAGCTGCCCGAACTACGCTGGTTTGATTCTCACCGGATGTGAGATACGTAGGCAACCCTCATCGGGTCCAACCACCCTTTTGCAAAAATAGCCAAAAATACCAAAATTTTATTTTTGTTTTGGTCAAAATAAGTAGGGTGATGCCATTCTTGTCTAAAATGAGCCGAATGTCCCCAAAAGGGTGCGGGAAGGTTGTTTTTGCAAGAACAGCCACCCTGAGTCATTTTCAAATGGTTTGCGGGCACAGCCTTAAAATCTTCCTCCCAGAAGTGCTGAAAGGCCGTATTTGCAAAACCACGTCCTTGTTTCCTAAATAAAGAATTTTTGCACAAATAGCCATTTTTCTAAAATAAATCATTAAATTCCCCTAAATAAATGTGCAGGATGACTTCAAGTAACATCGAAACCTTCTCAGTTCTGAGCGAGATCCCCTTGAAACTCCATATGTGGTGGCATGATTGGGAAAAGGAAGCAGAGATACTGTGGTCAAAATTTTGGGCGGCCTCGTGGATTTATTAAACATCAAATCGAGGAAGGATATTATTGAGGCCTTAATACCATTTTGGGACCCGACCTGTAATGTATTCCGGTTTTTAGATTTTGAACTCACACCTACATTAGAAGAGATTGCGGGATACGCGGGTCGCAACGGGAACCTCCGAGGTAGATACCCACTGGCCCCACGATCGGTAACCCTTCATATGTTTTTGGATTACATCAGCCGGGATATTCAAGACCCGCATCTGGCAGAAGGGTGTTGTACATTGCATTTCTTATATCACCGGTATGGTAACTCAAAAGGTTTCGAGGAACCCAAAATCGACTTGACACATGCCGGAAATAAAGACAAATGGGAAGCCCGATGAGGATTAGCTTTCATGGTAGCCTTCCTGGGAGTGGTGGTTTGTCCGAGAAAAGATGGTCACATAGACCTCGACCTGGTAGGAATGCTAGATGTTGCCATGAAAAAACCTACTAGCACAGTGGTTTCCCTAATTGTAGCAAAAATATATCGAGCTTTGACCAAATGTCGGGAAGGCGTGAAATTCTTTCAAGGTTGCAATTTCTCTTACAGTTGTGGATGCAGGAACACCTCTGTCACCGTACAAGCTATATGAACTACGGTTTAACCGGGTTGAGTTGTATTGCAGAATTCGGGACCCGGGTGACAGGTATTGAGTTCCTTGAGGGTAATGAGGCCTGGTCGTCATGCTTAAGATCCTTGACTGCAGATAAAGTTGAATGGGCTTATGGGTGGCTTCCCACTACTGAAGCTGTATACACATCAGTAGAGGTCTCTTATATTCTTTTAATGGGTATTCGAAGCATACAGCCTTACGCTCCTTACCGAGCTTTGCGACAACTTGGAAGATACCAGACAGTGCATAATGATGAAGACCTAAGTGAGCAAGTCATTGAGTTAGGCCCGAAGTCTGCATTCCCTGAAGGCAGAATCCGAAAGATATGGAATGAGTGCCAGTTCCTCGAGCCTAAAACCATAGTACAGGACCAAGCTAGAGGCGAGGTAGATCCCAAATATTTGACGTGGTTTGGTAAAAAGTTTCAAATCCCTGAGAGGCCCGCTAAAAGGCCACACATGCAGCAATTCACCGACGGGGTCCAGGTTCAATGGGATTGGCAAGCCAAGGAAAGGGAATACCGAGCAAGAATAGGAAAGTTGGAATAACAGGTCCGAGATCTCTAATTCGACAAGAGTGTACAGGCTGCAGTCGATGAAGGAGATAAAAAGAAGTTGGCTCAGGAGAATGAAGCACTCAAAGCCCAAATTCGGCAAATGAAAACAGATTCCAGGAACCAAGAAAGAAGTCTATCCAATGAAAGGTTGATTAAAGGGCTGAAGAAACAAGTCTTGGACTGCCAGGAAGAATTAGAAAAATCCGAGGAAACCATGGCAAGATTTCGGGCACAGTGGGCCAAGAAGACTGAAGAAAGAGCCCAGTTTGTGCAACAAATGAAGAGAAACTACGAGGAACCATTGCCAGCATGAAGAGAAAAATGAATACCCTGGAAGAAAAGACAGCCCGGCGAGACAAAGAATTTCAGGCCGAGAGGGACCATTGCTATGGGTTAATTACCGAGATGGAAAAGGAAATAAAATTGCTACAAGACCTTCACTTCCAGGACTCTCAAGTGCTAGAGGCTCGTACCCAACAAATAAGTCGACTCCTCCAAGAAAAGGGCCGAATCAGGGAAAGGATCAGAAGCATTGCCAACTATATTGTCATGAAGTGTCAGGCCGGTGAGCGAATGGGTCGTACCACGTCTTTTGCCTCAGTGATGATATTTGTTCGCCATGTCATGAATGATTTAGATCAGTTGCAAAGGGGTCTTACACGCAGGCCCACGGCGATGCCGAATGATGCCCTGCGGGCCCCAGGATTTGAAGCTTTGATCTTAATCGAGTCTGTATTTTTTGCTTTTGAGTCTGTTGTTGTAATTTCCTTTGTTCAAGAAAAGAAAAACAAAATAATAGTCTAGTAGCTTTTGTAATCGCAGTTGTTATTAATGAAAAATTGAAAATCCCAAAAATTTGTTTTCTTACTTTTTGCATTTATTTGCAAGAACTACGCCTGGTCTGATTCATGCGAGGCCATGATACATAGGCAATCTACATAAGATTCGACCGTAATCCTAAGAAAAAGAGAAAAAGAGAAACACGAGGGAAATAAATAAAAGGAAAAATAAGAGAGAAAAGAAACACAAAGTAAGAAAATAAGGTACTGAGTGGAAAACCATGGCCAAAGCAAAGAAAAAGCAGAAAATGAAAATGAGAGAAAACAAAACAATAAGAGAAAGAAAAGAGAAAAGGAACAAGAGAAAAGCCGGGATGACGCATGCAACCGAAGCAAACATGTAGATATTCATTTAACTGTATAGGTGCATCACACTCCAATATGCAGTTACCTATCTGTTATTTGTTCATACTAACCATGGTTGCTGTCAATTCCAGCTTAGCTTTTATAAATGGTGGTTGGTTGTGGTACGCTGGCATCACATCAATACTTCACCAGATCAAGAGGCAGCATAGAAATGTCTACAGATATGACTCTGCCTGCAATTCCCATATCCGAAGACAGCCCCATCTCGGGAGTCCCGGCCTCTGAGTCCCTTACAACTGAAGAAAATCGGGTATTGCGCCTGTGACTCATGTAAATGTGGGATGCTTGGAAAAATGGAAAGGAACCCCCAAGCACCATCCCCGGATTCCCGGAGCTATTCCCTAGATCTGGAGGTGTTACCACTGTCCCCATCAGCCGCCCAAATATTCCTCTAGGACAACCTACTATGACTGCTAATTTCTTCGGAACACCCTCTGAGGCTCACCCCCAGGTGTTCCCGTCTGGAGTTGCTCCCAACATCCTCACGGCTCCACCATCCTCCGCAACAACACAACTATCACTATTGAAACATGCTTTCGACCCCTCGATTTTCACATTCCAGAATCCCGTCTTTTAGGCTGACCCTCCTTATTATCCTCAATACACCTGCTCTCAGCCACCATACGAGCTTACACCAGGGCAGGACAAAACTCTCAAAGCCCCAGAACAGGATAAGATGGCAAAGAGAATGAGAAGCGTCGAGCAAAGCTTAAAAAATATGCAAGGCTTGAGCAGGCAGAATAGTGTCTCCTATACAGACCTGTGTATGTTCCCGTATGTACACTTGCCGTCAGGGTTCAAAACACCAAAATTTGAAAAGTACGACAGACACGGCGACCCCATTGCTCACCTGAAGATTGCAATCAGTTACGGGGTGCCGGTGGCAAAGAAGAATTGTTGATGGCATATTTCGGGGAAAACTTAATTGGCATTGCTTCGGAGTGGTATATGGATCATGATGTCTCACGTTGGCATATATGGGATGATCTGGCCCGAGATTTTGTTCGACAATTTCAGTACAACATAGACATTGCGCCAGACAGGAACTCCTTGGCGAATCTAAGGAAAAAACCCTCAGAAAGTTTTCGCGAGTATACAATTAAGTGGCGTGAACATGCGTCAAGAGTAAAGCCTCCAATGGATGAGGTAGAGATGGTCACTGTTTTCCTTCAAGCCCAAGAAGTAGACTACTTTCAGAATATGATGTCAGCCATAAGCAAGCCTTTCGCAGAGGCAATTAAAATCGGAGAAATGGTAGAGAATGGGCTCAAAACGGGCAGAATCTTGAGCCAGTCGGCCATAAGAGCAACCTCCCAAGCCATCCAAGGCGGGTCTGGAGGAATGGCAAAAGGCAAGAAGAAAGAAGAAACAGTGATGGCAGCATCGGGAGGAAGAAGGTATCGGGCTCCAAGACCCGTATTCTCTGAAAGAACCCCTCAACACTACTACCCTCACATAGATATGGCTTATGCTCCTCCACCTTATGCGGTCATGAATGCTCAACCTTTCGGACGACCGCAACCACAAGCCAACCAAAATCCACCTCCATTCCAAAGAAACCAACCTCCTTACCAGAACCAATATAATCCCCGACCACCACAAAATAACTTCCACCCTCGGGAACCACCTAGACAACCAAATTTTACACCAATTGGTGAACCCTACTCCAGTTTGTTTCTGAAGCTCGTCCAGATGAATTTGCTGCAGCCTATCTCCCAAAACAGGCAGAACTCGGAATCTCCAGCCTATCAACGGAGTGTCCATTATGCCTATCATTCAGGAGCTGAAGGGCATAGTACTGACAACTGCTGGACATTGAAGAAAGCTGTGGAAGATTTGATCGAACAAGGAAAAATAGTGTTGAGGGATGAAGAAGCCCCGAATATGACCAATAATCCGTTGCCCACCCATAACAATGGGCCGGTAATCAGAATGATTTGTGAAGACCGGGAATTTGATCCAGCCCTGAAATCCATAATTGCTATTGCCGAGGCGGAAAGGAAGCCCAGGGCAGCCCCGAAGCAAGAAAAAGAGGAGAAGAAGAATAAAATTGTCAAATATGAGCCTAAGAAGAAAACTGCGACAAGAGCAGAGCCGATGCCTCCTAGAAATGGGGTTCTTTATGTTCCGCGAGGTCACCAAGAGAAACCACTAGTTGTGAACACCCCGAGGAAGTTTGAAGTAAATAAGGGGACACAAATGTACGTGCTGAAAGGGGCCTATGTGGTGCGGGGGACAATTAAACCACCTCGGCTGAGTGAGCCAGTGGTTATTGGACGCGTACCACAGAAGCCAATGACCGACCCTTCTACAGTGTTGTGGAACTACCAACAAACAGTGGTTACATACAAAGGCAAGGAAATTTCGGGAGAACTCCCAGGAACAGTCCCTGTTGAAAAGTATTCAAACATAAATGAGGTAAATAGTGCCACACGAAAGCGCTTTCCACCTAAGAAGCCGGTTAGCGCTGAAGAAGCAGAGGCCTTCTTTCAAAAAATGAAGATGCCGGATTATGAAACGGTGGACCAATTGAGGAAGTGTCCTGAGAAAGTGTCACTGTTGTCATTGGTGACCAAATCCGCCGAACATCAGAAGATACTTATGAAAACCTTGAATGAGGCATATGTGCCAATTGAAACGTCAGTTGAACAGCTAGAAAGGATGGCAGAAAGATTCTTCGCTGTCAACCAACTCTCTTTCAGTAAAAACAATTTGCCTCCAGAGGGAGCTTCCCACAACAAAGCCCTGCACCTGACTGTCAAATGTGAAGGTTACTACGTCAAGTGAGTCATGATGGATGGAGGCTCGGGGGTTGACATCTGCCCACTCTCCACGTTGCAAAGGATAGAAATCGGGACGGGAAGGATTCGTCCGAATAATGTTTTTGTGAGAGCTTTTGATGGTGTTAAGAGGGATACCATCGGTGAAATTGATTTGATATTGACCATAGGCCCGATGGATTTCGAGGTAACCTTCCAGGTGTTGGATATGGATACATCTTATAATTTTCTTCTGGGAAGGCCCTGGATCCATGCTGCAGGAGCTGTGCCCTCCACTCTCCACTCTCCACCAGATGGTAAAATTTGAGTATGAAGATCAGGAGACCGTGGTCCACGGAGAAGATGATGAGTCTATTTATCGTGACCCATCTATCCCATGCTCGGAGGCGAGGGAAGGAAGCGAGCATATTGTTTATCAAGCCTTCGAAGTTGTGGTGGCTGACCAGTATGAGGAAGGACATCCGTTCCCCCAGCCTTTCCTATCTAATGCTTCAATCATGGTGGCCAAAGAAATGATTAGACACGGTTTCAAACCAGGAAAAAGGTTGGGAAAAGCTTTACAAGGAATATCCGAGCCGGTGACTCTACCCACAACAGAAAAATTCTTCGGTATAGGCTTCCACCCTACCCCAGATGATGAGAAATAGGCCGAGGAAAGGAAGAAGGAAGGATGGGTTCTGCCACAACCATTGCCACACCTCTATGATACTTTTGTCAAGCCTAAGTATGGCAAAAAAGAAGATGATGAGGTGTTCACGGCCGAGGAAATCGAAGATATCTGTGGAGCTATGAGACAAATGCTTTATGAAACTAACATGGTTCAGCCAGGGGAAGGGACTAGCACCGCTGAAGTGCTCTACATGGGACCAGATGCTAAACTCCAAAATTGGAAGGCTATGCCATTCCCGATCAGGAGGGAGTCCCGGTAGACTAGCACTGTCACCTTTTCTGCATCTCGAGTTATTCCAGGGTGTAACTCGGGTGTTTCTTTTAGTTTCTTGTCTTCTAAATTCCTGAATGTAAACCCTGTTATCTTTCCGAAATTCCAAGAAATGAAATCAATATTTCATCGTCCATTTTTCTCTTTATTTTTCTGATTTTTGTTATTTTCCCTTTTCATTTTTCTTTTCAGTTATAATAATGCGGCTTTAAATAACATGACATGCTTGCGGACTTCATGCCCAGACTCAAACACGCTGTCTAATTGTGAAATAATGAATCAAGAACCGGAATATGATGAAGAAGAGGTTTTAGGGAAATAAACCAAGAATTGGAACAATTTGAGAACAAACCTAAGCCGAATCTGAATGACACTGTACCGGTTAATTTGGGAACAACCGAAGAAATAAGGGAAACCAAAATAAGCATTCACACAGATGAAAAAACCCGAGATGCAATAATCCAACTCCTGTTTGAGTTTAAAGATGTGTTTGCTTGGTCGTATGACGATATGCCAGGACTGAATGTGGATCTAGTGGTGCATAAATTGCCAATCTATCCTGATTGTCCTCCAGTACAGCAAAAGCAAAGAAAGTTCAAAACGGATACCAGTGATAAGATCAAAAAAGAAATCATAAAACAGCTGAAGGCGGGGGTAATCTGAGTGGTCCGATATACTACATGGCTAGCCAATGTGGTTCTAGTGCCAAAGAAGGACGGGAAAACCCGGGTGTGTATGGACTACCGAGATTTGAATAGGGCGAGTCCCAAAGACAATTTCCCTTTGCCTAACATCCACATCCTTGTTAATAAATGCGCCAAACATGAAATACAGTCCTTTGTGGATTGTTACGCAGGATATCACCAGGTGTTGATGGATGAAGAAGATGCCGAGAAGACGGCTTTCACTACACCCTGGGGTACTTACTGTTATCGGGTCATGCCGTTTGGGATAAAGAATGCCGGGGCAACCTATATGAGAGCCATGACTGCCATTTTCCATGACATGATGCATCAAGAGATAGAGGTGTATGTGGATGATGTAATCATTAAGTCTCGAACTCAGAGTGACCACGTTCGAGATTTGAGAAAGTTCTTCGAACGGCTGCGCAAGTATGATTTGAAGCTGAATCCGGCTAAATGTGCCTTCGGAGCCCCACCAGGCAAGCTCCTGGGTTTCATAGTCAGCAGGAGAGGTATCGAGTTAGATCCAACAAATATAAAGGCCATTCGAGATTTACCTCCTCCGAAAACTAAGAAGGATGTGATGAGCTTATTGGGCAGGTTAAACTATATCAGTCGGTTTATCGCTCAACTGACTACCACATGTGAGCCCATATTCAAACTGTTGAAGAAAGATGCGGCAATCAAATGGACGTCTGAATGTCAGGAGGCTTTCGACAAGATCAAGGAATATTTGTCAAATCCTCTAGTGTTGGTCCCACCGGAGCCAGGGAGACCTCTCTTCTTGTATCTGACGGTTCTGGAAAATTCGTTTGGCTGTGTTCTTGGCCAGCATGATATAACCGGTAAGAAAGAGCAGGCAATCTACTATCTGAGCAAGAAGTTCACCAGTTATGAAGCCAAATACACTCTGTTGGAGAGAACGTGCTGTGCCTTGACGTGGGTCGCTCAAAAGTTGAGACATTATCTTCAAGCCCACACTACCTACCTCATAACCAGGTTAGATCCTCTGAAGTACATATTCCAAAAACCGATGCCCACTGGGAGACTGGCAAAATGGCAAATCTTGCTCACTGAATTTGACATTTTCTACGTCACTCGCACGGCAATAAAGGCCCAGGCATTGGCAAATCATTTGGATAAAAACCCGGTTGACGAGGAATACCAACCATTGAGCACATATTTCTCAGATGAGGAGGTAAATTCAGTAGAAGCAATCTCGGAGGACACTCGTGCTTGGAAAATGCTCTTCGACGGAGCGGTAAATGCTAGAAGTGTAGGCATTGGGGCAATCTTGATATCACCCAATGGTTAGCATTACCCGGCTACAGCTATGCTCCGATTCTTCTGCACAAACAATACCGCTGAGTACGAAGCTTGTATCATGGACATAAATATGGCAATTGACCAAGATGTTGAAGATCTATTGATCATGGGTGATTCTAACTTGATTATCCGGCAAGCCCAGGGAGAGTGGGAGACTCGAGATGTTAAGCTCATTCCCTATCGACAACATGTGGAAGATCTCACCAAGCGCTTCAAGTCGATATAGTTTAGGTATATCCCTCGGTGTCATAATGAACTAGACGATGCACTCGCCACTCTAGCTTCAATGCTGCCTTACCCAGGCAATGACCATATTGACCCTCTGGAGATTCAAATCAAAGAACAACACGGGTATTGTAATGCGGTCGAGGCGGAACCCAACATTCAGCCCTGGTATCATGATATCAAAAGATTCCTGAAGACACAAGAATACCCTGAGCAAGCCACTGGAGATCAAAAGAGAACCATTAGACGGCATGCGGGTGGTTTCTTCTTTAGTGGTGATGTCTTGTACAAAAGGACCCCGGACCTCAATTTGCTAAGATGTGTTGATGCCGAGAAAGCCGGAAGAATTATGCATGAAGTACACGCGAGAGTATGCGGACCTCATATGAATGGTTATGTGTTGGCAAAGAAAATTCTGCGAGCAGGGTACTACTGGATAACTATGGAAAAGGACTGTTTCAGCTTTGTTCGGAAATGCTATCAATGTCAGGTGCACGGTGATTTGATTCATGCACCTCCAACAGAGCTTCATCCAATGTCAGCACCTTGGCCATTTGTTGCCTGGGGTATGGATGTCATTGGACCAATTGAGCCGAAAGCTTCGAATGGGCATAGATTCATATTGGTTGCACTCGATTACTTCACAAAATTGGTTGAAGCCATCACACTCAAGTCAGTTACCAAGAAGGTTGTGGTAGAATTTGTGCACTCCAATCTCATTTGCCACTTTGGCATTCCTGCAACTCTCATTACCGACAATGCTACAAACATGAACAGTCGTCTGATGGGAGAGGTATGTGAACAATTCAAGATAACACATAGAAACTCTACTCCCTATCGGCCAAAAGCCAATGGTGTCGTTGAAGCAGCAAATAAGAACATCAAGAAGATTTTGAGAAAGATGATTCAAAGCTCCCGGCAATGGCATGAAAAGCTGCCTTTTGCATTTCTCGGGTATCGTATTACAGTGCGTATATCAATCAGAGTGACCCCGTACTTGTTGGTTTACGGAACTGAAGCTGTCATACTTGCAGAAGTAGAAATCCCTTTGCTTCGCACAATCGTTGAAGCAGAAATTGAGGACAGTGAGTAGGTTAAAATCCGGCTGGAGCAGTTGTCATTAATTGATGAAAAACGGATGGCCGCAGTTTGGGCAGTTGTATCAACAAAGAATGGCTCGCGCCTATAACAAGAAAGTGCATCCCAGGAATTTTGAAGCGAGACAGCTCGTGCTCAGGCGCATTCTCCCTTATCACCAGGAAGCAAAAGGAAAGTTTGCTCCTAATTGGAAAGGTCCATACATAATCCGAAAGATATTGCCAAGAGGAGCACTGTATCTGGGAGACATCGAAGGAAATGACCCTGAAACAATAGTCAATGCAGATGCAGTCAAAAGGTATTATGTCTAGGCCTCCCGGTTAGATGGCTTTTATGTAATTGAGATGACGAAGGCTTTCCTTCCCGCTACCCCAAACACTATCAATCCTTCGTAAACCCTTTGAGCCGGTTCCGTTTCTTTGGCTATCCTCTTTGGAACCCGGAAGTACAAAAAGAAAAAGAAAAGAGAAGAAAAGAAAAGAAAAAGAAAATAAAAGAAAAAGAAAAAGAAAAGAAAAGAAAGAGAAAAAGAAAAAGAAAAGAAAAGAAAAGAAAAGAAAAGAAAAGAAGAACGAAACAAAAACAAAAACAAAAACAAAAACAAAAATTATTTTCCTGAACTACGTTTGACTTGATTCCCAAAGGATACGTAGGCAGCCTCTCGCTGAGGTTCAGTCACACCAAAACAAAAATTCCAATTTTCGCAAAATTTGAAACTGGGGCAGATGATATAATGGTTCGGCCATGAATCTGCCGAAATGGTTCCAAAGTTGTAGTTCCGCCCAAAGTCCTTTTTACCCAAAGACCTTGTTCAAGTCCTTCCGATCAATTGGCAAAGGCGGGAAAGTGAAACACATCATTGTTGGAATCTGATATAATTCAAATTGAGAGAAATAAAATGAGAGAGTCTTATAAGTGAAAACCTTCGGGCACCATAAGACGATGGTGAGTAGAGAAAATGAAAATGAGAGAGTTCGCTTAGTGAAAACTCACAAAGAGCACTATCAGGCGACGACGAGAAGAGAAATGAGAGAGGTCGATTGGCGAAAACCCGCAAGGGCACTGTCGGCCGAAAAGAAGACATCTCACCACTAAAAGAGTCTTGGCAAAGTTCCCTGGGTTTGAAACGCGGATCAATGGGTTCACGAGAAACTGTAAAGTTTGTGTGGGTCGGGCGTCTAGTCCAAGAAGCATGTCATGATTCATTTGAATCCAGCATGCACACCCCAGATAAGTCCTTCTTTTCCCCCGAAAGGGACGCTTCTCTTTAAACTCATCTGCTTGCCTTTCGTATATTTCTTCTTTGAATCCCTTTCGGTTTAACTCTGATTCCGGAATTACCACAAAGAAAAGGTGGCAGGACTGTTTCTATAGGACTCTGCTGGCAAAAGCCAAAGAAAATACCTAGCCTCAGCGGGTGCGTCAGTCCAATCCCGATTTGACCATGGTGTTTGATGCTTTCGAAGAAAAGACATTGGAAAAGAAAGAAAGTCAAAGGCAAAGGTCCTAAGAGCAGAACAAATTGAAAAGGCTAGATCCCACACGGGCGAGTCATAATGAAATCCTGAGAGTTGAACCCGGTCGGTTGGAAAAGAGATTTACCCTCAAGGCCAACAAGCAGCAAAGTTCTCAACGGAAAGGGGGCCGGGATCAAGCAATTGGGATGATCAAGGCCACAAAACCAACCACCATTTCAAACTAACAAATTGTTCTTTGTTGAAAACAGGTCTTATTCAGAGCAGCCGTGCAAGAAGCAGGTGCAACCCAAAAAGAAATGAAATGCGCAAGCGCTGAAACAACTTTGCAGCAGGAAAATAACCAAAAGGAAGTTTCCCCAAATTCTTTCATGCGTGTTGCTAAACAAAAAGGAAAATATAAAAAAAAGAAGAAAAGAAGAAAAAAAAAGAAGAAGAAGAAAAGAAATGAAAATGAAAACCCCAAAAGAGAAACATATCATGGTAGCAAGGAGCTTTTTCTTTCCAAATCCCGGCCAAAAAACCGAGGATCTCCCTGGCATAACCCAAGGAGCTTTTTCTTTCCAAATCCCGGCCAAAACCCGAGGATCTCCCTGGCATAACCCAAGGAGCTTTTTCTTTCCAAATCCTAGCCAAAAAACTGAGGTTCTCCCTGGCATAACCCAAGGAGCTTTTTCTTCTCAAATCCTGGCCAAAAAATCGAGAATCTCCCTGGCATAACCCAAGGAGCTTTTTCTTTCCAAATCCCGGCCAAAAAATCGAGGATCTCCCCGACATAACCCAAAGAGCTTTTTCTTTCCAAATCCAGCCAAAAAACCGAGGATCTCCCTGGCATAACCCAAGGAGCTTTTTCTTTCCAAATCCCGGCCAAAAAATCGAGGATCTCCCTGGCATAACCCAAAGAGCTTTTTCTTTCCAAATCCCAGCCAAAAAAATCGAGGATCTCCCTGGCATAACCCAAGAAGCTTTTTCTTTCCAAATCCCGATCAAAAAACTGAGGATCTCCGTGGCATAACCCAAGGAGATTTTTCTTTCTAAATCCCGGCTAAAAACCGAGGATCTCCCTGGCGTAACCCAAGGAGCTTTTTCTTTCCAAATCCCGGCAAAACCCGAGGATCTTTTTTCTTTCCGTCCCGGCGTAACCTGAGACCCTTTTCTTTCTCTGGCATAACCCGGTCATAACTTGGATCTATTCACAAGGATAGACAATCCTGATTTGATCGCTTAAATATGTGTCATAACTAACTCACGAAATTTTCCTAGTGAAAACTGGGGCAGAAAATTTCGTTCATTTGTTTGTTTTGGTATCTTAAGCAGGTCTACCTCAAGACATAAGGTGCGATATGACTAATGGAATGAGTCTCAATCCAGAGTCAAGAAAAGAAGAAAATAACAAAAAGAAATGAACTCAAAAGTGAAGCAAGCAAGGTTGCGGATTGCTCAAAATCTGATTGAAGTCACAAGCTCCGCTGATCCTGTTTTGACCCAATGCTACATGAAGAAATAAACATCTACAACTTGCGAGCATCAAGATTCAGATCGAAGTCCACAACAGATTCAAGATCAAGTTTCATGAGAATTATAGATAGGAATCTTGTAACTCATAGTTGATAGGCATAGCTAGCTTAACTTTGATTTTCCTTTTGGTGTAATAAGGAGGTCAGCAAGCAGTAGCAGCAGCAAAAACAATGAGATCACAGCTCTTGGTAGTCCCAGCTACCAAACCTTCCAGAACTACACTGACCTGATTCCTTTATAGCCAAGGATATGTAGGCGGCGTTTGAAGCAGGGTTTGGTCAGACGGTTTTCAAAAATGCTTCACACGGAGTATTCGAACGGGCAAAAATTGCTCGTTTTCGCTCACTTATCTTTGCACGGAAACTCTTCGTGTTTCCGAGCAAAGAGGGGCAGCTGTGAGCACGTGATTTTTGCACTATATGAATTATTCCCAGAAATTCAAACAAAATAATTTCTTTTATTATTTTGCAATTTTGTGAATTTTTATGACATTTTATGTTAATTATTTGAATTTTTGTTTGTGCATTTTAATGTAAAATATAAAAAATATACTTGGCATTTACATTTAGGGATAATTTTACATTTTTAGGATCAATTAATAATTAAATTACTTCAAAAAATAAAAAAAATAACAAAAATGGTTCTTTTTGCATTTATACTTTAATTGTCTTAGTTTACGTTTAATTAGAAATTATGGTATTTGGAAATTGAGTAAATTTAGAAGTCAATTTGGGTTTTATTTGTTGATTAGGCACTTAATAAAAATAAGGAAAAATATAAATGAAAAATAAAAAGAGGAAAAGAAAAGAAAATAATTGAAAAACAAAAAGAGAAGCATGGCTTTAGTAAAATGCCCAAATTTTGGGCCAAATGTATTAGCCCAAACGATTCCCTTCCCAAACCAGCGGTCCAGGCCCAAATTCATACCTAACCCGGCCTGCCATCTTCAAGTTGAAATGACGCCGTTTTGGTGTCAAGGGATCCTGTCCGTTCATCTCCCTCAATCCAACGGTCCTCATTCGTTCAAGGTTGTTTAATAAAAATGTCCGAAAATGCTTGAAACCCTAGAGACAGTGTATCTCTTCATCGTACCCTCGCCTCTTCGCCGGCTCCACCCTAACGCCGCCGGAAATCGCCTCACGGCAGCGGCCGGCATCCAATAGCCCTCACATTTACACCACATATTCCTCATAACCTCCTCTTTCCAACGCCCTACATACCATCTTTCGAAAGTTAGCCCAACCCCTTGAATATTAAAATATGTGGACGCGTCCGCCGCCCACGGCGGCGCCGCCATCAAACCACCCCAAACTTACACCATACAATCTCCTTGACCTCCTCACTCCGAAACCCAAGCCAAAATCTTTCAAATCTAAGTAAACTCCTCAAGTTTCGGATCTAGGACTACTGTCAAATCTCCAGTATTGGCCAACGCTTGCATGGTTTTCAAATTATATTATGTGTTTGTTCTTGGTAAGAACAAACACATAATATCATTTGAAGACCACATGAGAATTCATTCGAGTTGAAGGCGGTACCAGTGAGTTTCGTTTCCCCTTTTCCCTCTTTGTTTAATTTTTTTTTATTTTTCTGTGTGTGATTTTGATTCTTGGTTTCAATATTTGTTTTCTGTAGTTGTTATTTTTGTTTAGTTTAATTCTGCCCTTCATCTTGTTAATCCTGTCTTAGGTATTAGTTCAATTTTATTATAATCCCTTTTGGTTAATAGTTAGAATTAATTAGTTAGTCTAGTTCAATTTAATTAGTATTTTTTCCTTTTTGATCTCGATTGATATTTCTGATTCAGAATATGATAATTAGTTTAGTATTTGGTAACTTTTTAGGTTTGATTTCTGTATGTGTTTTGTAGTTAATCCTGGGTTAGTAGTTTTGAATTTTAGTTTAACTATGGTTTCAAATCTATTTTGAACACTGTTTGACTTTGGTTTGATTGGATTAATATTTCTGTTAGTTTAGTTAGTTTAATTTTAATTGTTCTTCAATTCAGTATTTATTTTTAAAGTAATTATGCTTAGATGATTGGATATAGTTGAATAACTTAGTCTTGAATTAACTATAGTTGAATCTTAACTAAGTTAAAAGGGTTTGGTTGGGTTAGTAATTTCAGGGGCAATCAAGGGTAGTTTGGGCATCTAAAATGGGTTGGTTTGTTAAGACTTGGTAATTTCAGAACAATAATGAGGGTAGTATAGGCATTCCATAGGTAGAAAACAAAGCTAGAACACCCTAGGGCCTTCTAGAAGGGGGCCTTAGTGTAAGTTTCTGCATTCTTAATGCAGTAACTTGGGCAACAAGCCACAAAATTCAGGGATTAATCACTAAATTCTAAAATAAAAAGGGGAAAAAATGAGTGAAAACCTCTAGAACATTCCTGCCTTTTCCTTGCCTATAAAAAGCAGCCCTACTGCCTTGATTTACAAGTTTTTGAACTCTCTGAAAATTCCCAAAATTTGGAACCCCAAAAATTCCCCCAAAACAGTCTCTACAATTTCAGCATATCTGAAATTTGAATTCAAAATTCAAAGCTCTTTTAGATCTCAGCTCATCCCAATAGGAAGAAAAAATACAAAACCAAAACTACAAAAAATCCAAAAATACTGTTCCATTCGAATTCTTTTAGAGGTTTAAGTTAGATTTTCCGCTGTAGAGTAATTTTTCAGTCAACAGAGGGTTAAAAATGGCCTGATTATCTCTTAGATCTGATTTGGGTTCAAGTCCAGGAATTCTGGTTGATTTCGAGTAGAATTTGATCCAATCGTATCTGGTTTTGCTTGCTTTTGGTGTGTAATCTGCTATTATTCCTTCCTTGTTTGGCTGTGGTGTTTTGGAGTCAAAAATTGATCTAACTGCCTTGAGTTTGAGCTGCTGTTAGCTACTGCTTAGCTGACTTACCTCTTCTTCATTTCTGTTCTAATTCCAGGTATATCCTTAGACTCAAGAGATATTGGAATCATATCAGTATGTATGAACACATTTGAAGTTGAATAATGAAGAACTACTTGCTCACTATCGTCTAGCTTAGCCTTTTAGTTTAATTGAGCTATTTAAGTAATGTTTGAAATGTATTTATTAGGACTTCATGGACTGCACTGGACTGTATGGACTTTTAACTTCCTAAATTTAGATCTAGTATAACTCAGATTAGCTATTTCGTCATGAGTTGTTTAAGTCCTTATTAACCCTCAGCTCCAGGATGTTAAAGGCCAATCGTATAAGCCCTGGCAGGCGGTGGCTCGTGTACAATCATAGGATCACGCTCAATCAATTAGACTAATTTTGTTTTATCATTTGGAATTGTTGCACATAATAGATTGTAGGCTTAATTTCAATGCCCGAATGAATTATTAGTAGAATTGACTCTGTAATTAGGGTGAATAGTTAAAGGTGATTCATGAGCTCAAACAATCAATCTCCTAGCATGTCAACTATGTTCTGAATTTAGTGGCATTATCCGGTCATTAAGGCTTTTGAGTGCTTACAACGCCTTGTCAAATTAGATTGGGTAGCAGATTTAGATTTAAACTGACAATTGGATTGGATTTGAAATTTTCCCTTTTATTCGTTATTTCAAGTATCAAACTTAATCACTGGGATAGTTTCCATTACTTTGTCTGGGCTCGTTTATTGGCTGTACCATCTGATCTGGGCCTCAGTTGTGCTGATACAAGGCCCAGGTCATAACCCTACCCATTTTAGGCCCAAGGCCGATGACTTTCATTTGTATCGTCTTGGGGCAAATTCCAAAGTCAAATGTTGTGAGTATTAAATCTAAGATTAATTTTGTAGTATAGGTTTTTGGCTTTCCGATTAAGTAGCATATTCGATTTAAGAGGTTCACTCCTTGTTCGAGTGTGTACTTGAACCGGAGCCCAAATTCCTTGACTACTTTAACCATAGCTTTAATAATATAAATTAATTAGGCCCTTTAGAGACAAAAAATAAATAGAAATCGTAGTTTGCTTTAGGTTGGCCTTTAAATAATACGATGAGATGAGCCTCGCCAAACAAAATGTATAAATTGCGGGGCCCTCATTAAATGCTTATATTAAAATACTTAGAATTTGGGGCGTGCCGTCTAGCGAATTTCACGGCCTCCCACAAAGATAATAACCCGATAGTCGCTTTAGGCGCGCTTTTAATAATTTTACCTTCTTAAATACGGGTGTGCATTTCATGCAACCCAAATCCAAATCCAAAAATGTTGAATAAGAATGTGTTGAGGATCCGGGTGCATTTCATGTGACGTGATCCGAAAATACATTTTTAAACGACGTTCACTTTCTTAAACAAATTTAACAAAAGCAGTAAATAATCTTAAAATCGCACTATAGGTTGAAACATGTATAAAATTAGATTTTAGCTATTTATAATAATTTAAGCGACCGTGCTAGAACCACGGGATCCGGGGGTGCCTAACACCTTCCCTCGAGTCAACAGAATTCCTTATTCAGAATTTCTGGTTCGTAGATTCCAATTGGGAAGTCGATAATTTTCCTCGATTTGGGATTTAAGTTAAACCGGTGACTTGGGACATCAAAAGCCAATCCTATCCCAAGTGACGACTCTAAATATAAATATATAATCCCATTTCGAATAATGTCACTTTAAATGAAAAAACTCCCTTATACATTATCCTTCGGGGTAGGTGTGTAAAAAGGAGGTATGACACGTCCTTTCTGGTATAAAAGAATTAGTATCCTTTTTTCATGTGACTGATCAAGAATTTGTGAAAGAGTATCGGGAATGAACAATGTCCGACTTCTTCATTCTTTTGCCTTGTATGTTCTCCTGGCAATATTGTGATGCATTGATAAGTTGAATCCGCATTTGTCCTCCATTACCCTTCATCATTAAGTTGATTTTGTTAAAAGTATGTTCTTAATGAACCTTTCTCCTATTCACCAACTACCTCCTCTCTGTAATATTGTCCATCTTGGAGTGGCTTTAAAGGAAATAAACAAACAGTTCCTATTTTTTTGGGTATTACATCTACAGTACTTGACTATAATAATTGATAGATAGTGTTCTTATTGAATCTTTGACAGATATTGTATAGACAATTTACCAATGTTGCATAATATGTTTGGGACCGCGTATAAATTTTTATTTGTGTTACACTGGTATTTCTACTAGAGAACTTGAAGGAAAACAAAAACTTAAAATGTAATCAGCTTTGTTCAATATTTGGTGAGGTATAAAGAGACGTAAAATAAATTATTGCTTAGTTAATTTGTTAGTCCTAATTGTCAGTGGTGTATGCAAATATATAATTGGAGAATGCTGAATGTTGTTTTCTCTTTTACCTTTTACTGTTCGCGCTAAAAAATCTGATAAATTCCGAAACTTCTTTTGACAACTTGCATTTGTGTAGCCTCCAAGTCAATCATGTGAATGCAACAGAATCCCAATTATCTATTAGGTTTGGAAAGTTATTCTGTTTTACACCTGTTAGTCCTAATAGCAAGTTTATAGAAGGATTATATAGTGTTGGGCAAATTGTGGTACACATTCTTGCAACATATCTATTTGGCATTAGAATATTATTCAAACTTAAACCTATGTAGTGAAAGGAAAATAGTAACTCTGTACAGCTGAAAACGTTCCGTCATCTGAGTAATGAAGTGAAAACATTCTCTGCAAAATATAAGTAATGAAGAGGCTATACAAAGTTCTGATTATGAGAAATGGCAAAAGGCCATGGAATCCGAAATGGAATCCATAAAGGATAATAAAGTATGGACTTTAGTAGAACCTTCAAAGGATATAAAACCTATAGGTTGTTAATGAATTTTTAAGAAAAAGATTTGAGCAGACGAAAAGGTGGAGACCTACAAAGCCCGTCTTGTTGCAAAGTGTGACGACCCAAAGGGTCATCACCAGATTTCTCTCTTTTTCCGCGCTTCCGAGGCCTTGAAGATCTCACTTTTAGTTGCTTCGATTTGCGTGCGCAATCCGGGCACGTAGCCGGAAAGATTATATGTTAAATTCTGTGAAAAATTTAAAAATGTGGCTTTAAAATGATTAAAGTTGACTTCGGTCAATATTTTTGGTAAACGGACCCGGACCAGTAATTTGACATTCCCGGAGGGTCCGTAGAAAAATATGGGACTCGGGCATGTGCCCGGAGTCGAAATCCGAGGTCTAGAACCCGAGGAAAAGAATTTTTCTGTGAAATTATTTTTCTGAAATTATTAAGGAAAATTGAAATAAAAATTGATTAAAAGACTATGGTATCATGCTCGTATTTTGGTTCCGACGCCCGGTACAAGTCTTAAATATGTGTTAAGCGCTTTCTGTAAAGTTTGATCGAAATCGGACGTCATTTGACGTGTTTCGGACCTAAATATCTAAAATTTGAAGTTTATGAAGTTAGAATGAAAAATGAGGAATTTGAGGTTTGATTCATTGATTTTGATGTTATTTTAGCGATTTGATCGCACGGTTGAGTTCGTATGAGGTTGTTGAGTTAGTGTGTGTATTTGGTTAGGAGCCCCGAGGGCTCGGGAGTGATTCAGAGGTGGTTCGGGGTGTTTTGAACTTAGTAAAAATTGCAGAAAGTGTTCAGTTCTAATATCTGGTACGTCGTTCTATGCGATCGCATAGCATCTCCCGCGATCGCATAGTGTAAAAATTTCAAGAGTCTAGTTTTGTTCTATGCGATCGCAACAGCCCTTGTGCGATCGCAATGCCCAGCTTCCCATCCCTATGCGATCGCATTGCCCACCTCGCGATCGCATAGAGCATTTTCCTTGCCCCAGTCATATTTCCTCTATGCGTTCGCATTCGCCCTATCGCGATCGCAGTGACTAAAGACATTTACTTTATGCGATCGCAATGCCCTTTCCGTGATCGCATAGAGCAATTTTGCCCAGTTAATTTAAAAGCTCAAAACAGACCCATTACGGGATTATTCCCATTTTTCATAAAACTTATCTTCTCTAAGCTCTAGGGGCGATTTTTGAAGCTCTTCTTCACCAAAGTCTTTGGGTAAGTGATTTTTCACCTAATTCCTTCACTCTCCTTCATTAATTACTGAAATCCTAGACCTAAATCATGAAATCAAAGTAGAAATTAGGGGTTTTGGGTAGAGTTAGGATTTTGAGAATTTTGGGTGATTCAACCTCAATTTGGGGTCGAATCTTGAAACAAATTATATATTTCAACCCGTGAGGTTATGGGTGATTGGGTTTTGGTCCGAGCCTCGTGTTTGGACCATGTGGGTCCGGTGTTAAATTTTGGTATTTTTGGAAGAATGCTAGAAAATTCATATCTAGGTTATGGGGTGTTGCCATTGAGTCCTTATTGATACTATTGAATTAATTATGCCTACATATCATTGTTTCGGAGTCGGATTGTAGAAGAAGGCGATATTTGAGGATTGATTGCTATTCTTTGGACCGAGGTAAGTGTTTGATCTAACTTTGGCTTGAGGAAATATGATTAGAATATTATTTGCTAATTGCTAAATGTTGAGTACGGTATATAGCCATGGTGACGATTATCTATATACCGACGTCTAGCATGACCGTGAGTCCTTATTGTGCTTATTCTGGTTTTGTTGTGACCCTTCCTTGTTAAATTAGTGAACTCTATATAATGTGAAGAGTATGAGAAGGAATTTATGACTTGTAAACTCTTTGGAGCGTTGGCTCGAATGATAAAGTAACTATTGAGTAAGAAATGAAAGAAAG
>MU788812.1:69485-81433 GCA_026770625.1 Nicotiana glauca
AGAGTTTTAAGTGAGGATTTGAGGGACCAAACGGAGTCCGATTTTGACAAATTTTATATGGTTAGACTCGGGAGAGGACGAGGATAATTTTTCTGCCATTTTTGACTGATTCCGAGATGTGGGCCGGAGGCCGGGTTTTGGCCGATTTCAGATTTTTGATATATTTTGTAGCTTTTATTGTGGAATTCGATTCTTTAGCTTATGTTGATGGTATTAATCTGATTATGGTTAGATTCGAAGATTTTAGAGATCGAGTCCAGAGACGAGGGCATCCCGGAGTAGGATTTTATGCGATTGAGGTAAGTAACAGTTTTAACTCTGGCTTTGAGGGTATAAACCCGGAAAATTTGATGTCATGTGATTGTTTGGAGGTGATATCCACGCTTGGTGACGGACATGTGGGTGTATACCTCGAGGGAATGAGACTTGGTCCGTCCCGTGAGGCTGCGAGGCCTAATAGCTATTATCTGTGGTTATATGTTTACTTATTGTTGAACTTGTTTGCCTTCATGTTAGAGGTCATGCTTAGGCTTTATTCATGCTTACATTATTTGTTCTCAGTCATAGAAATATTGTACATGTTTACCTCAGTCTCTATTATTTGCTAATACGTTGTGATACTTGATGTGGACTGTGTTGCCTTATTTGTTGATGATGGTGAGGCTGGTGAGGTATATGATTGAGTGAGGCCGAGGGCCTGGTTGTGAGGATATTAATACCATAGCGTGTGAGTTGTCCGCGTAGCGTGTGAGTTGTCCGTGCGAGTCCAGGTATTGATACCATAACGCGTGAGTTGTCCGCGTAGCACGTGAGTTGACCGTGCGGATCCAGGTATTGATATAGTTGCACGTGAGTTGTCCGTGCTTAGCGCTTGGGCTTTGGGAGCCCCTCCGGAGTCTGTACACACCCCCAGTGAGCGCAGATTGTTGAGTGTATTGAGTGTTGAGCGCTGAGTACGAGTGATGAGTGATGGAGTGACATTACTATGAGGTTGCATTTACTTTTGCTGTTGGTGCACTTACCTGTTAAATTATTTGTGGTATTTGGTTGTTTTAAGAAATTTACCTATTTATTTATGTTTATTGTAAATTGTGAAAATAAATAATTGGACTATTTTTCTTAGCTCGTCACTACTGCTCAGTTCATTAGTTATTTTTGTTATTACTGAGGTGGTAGTACTCATAGTACACCCTGCACTTTATGTGCAGATCCAGGTGAGTTAGAGCGCGATGATCGTTGAGTTCAGGCCGACTATCTTTGAAGACTGCAAGGTAGCTGCTAGCATCCGCATGACCTTGTCACTCATCTTGTCATTTCTTATTTTAGACAATTATATTTCTTAGTTCATAGTTTTAAACGCTCATGACTTAGTGACAACCCGATGTTTGGGACTCGTTTCCGTATTTTATATTAACTATATTTGGATTGATTTAGTTTATGAGAAATTCAAATGTTGAAAATATTTTATTAAATTCTTATTATCGATTTAGTAGTAATATTTTGGGAATAGGCTTGCCTTGTAACACGATAGGCGCCATCACGCCCATGATAGATTTTGGGTCGTGACATTTAGTTCTTAAAATTGCAACGGAATGCCTAATTTTTTTTTTTTACTTTATAGTTAATAAATTATTTCTTTAGAATAATTTTTCTACATAAATTGAAAGGAAGTGAAAAGCCATCTTAAACTTGCTTTCAATTTAAGAATGAAATTTAAATAATCCATTTCTATAGTTCAGATTTGAGTTTTATTATAAAGTTCAGTTGGTTTCACTAATAACACTTTATTTCATATTTTCGCAATTCTTGTTTTATTTGCTGAACTATTTCTCTCTTTGGTCAATAATTTTTTTTTTTGATTTTTGGGTTTCTCTATTTTCTCTTTGGTTTTACACTATTTCTACCTCTAAGCCAAATAGCTAAGATAAGCATACTTGCCCTCTAGAAGCGGATCCAGAATTTTAAGCTTATGGGTTCGTACAATAATTTTAAGTTAATCTACATGATAATTGCATTAATGAACTGGGTTCCAAGCTAAATATTCTTATATTTTTAATAATTTTTTTAGTATAAATACAAGATTTATGCAAAAATTACTGGGTTCACGAAAACCCGTGACGTTTGATCTACATCCGCCGCTGTTGCCCACTCTAACCATCTAGAGTATTTTTGTACTGCTATAGTGTGCATGCATCTCTTCAAATTATTTATTTTCTTTGTCTTAGTCGGGACAACTGCAATAGTGAATAAATTTTAAAAAAATATTGTTATGTTTATATTTGAGCTGAGGGTTTGCCGAACAATAGCTTTCTACCTCATATAACATAGGGGTAAGGTCATCTTACGCGTCCTCTTTCCGGACCCCACTTGTAGGATCACATGGAGTATATTATCGTTGTTGTTGTAATGTTACAGTTCTCTTTCATGCTACTATGTGTTTTTTCCACATTATTTAATATCTTGGTGAGTTTGGTTTGCTAAGCTGAGCTTTGTTGTTGATTTTATAGAACATTAAAAACTATGATTGTTTTTTTTTAAATTCCGTTTTTTCAAAGAAAGCGCTTCTCGCTTCTTGCTTCACGCTTTAAGCGTAAAGAGGTCTGTTGCTTTTCCTTGCTTCACGCTCTTCACAACACCAGGGATTCGAATAACACAATAGTTGTAACTGCTGGCGTGAATTTTTTAAACAAATTCACTTGATTAAAGTAAATAATTATGTCATAAAACTTTTTTTGAAATAATGAGTTTAGTGCATCATGTTTCATCAGTTCCATGAAACATGATGAAACCTGATGCACTAAATATAAATATAAATCTGATGCACTAAATATATATATATATATATATAAATACTTATATATATAAATATAAATATAAATCTGATAATAAGTAAGTAGTTCATTGATGCACATATGAAAAGATTAACCTTCAAAAAGAGGCTGAAACCTCCATAACTTTGATTAGAGTTTAGCATTTTGAGTTGGAGATTAATGTAAAGGAATAGGAGTTAAAGTTCAGTTCTTATAATATACTTTTGCAGGTGGCTATTCATATTTGACCAAACCTATTGTGTTCTCTATATTTGCATTTTATGTACTATGTGTATATTGTAGGACTTTTAACATATTTTCCTGTATTGGTATTGCCGTTTTTGAATGCAGTTAACTTCATTTTTGCCACTTCTCTCTGGATAATATTATACTCGAAATATGTCGTGGCGACACAAGGTTAATGTGCTTGATTACAAATTTAGATTTTCAGGAATTGTGGATTTGATATTCATCTTTAATCTCTACTCTACTATGTATCTATAATACTTTCATGGTCTTTTTGGTATAATTTCCTATGTTAACTAATTTGCTATTTATTACTAACTTACCAGCACCTTATTTGCCTTGAAAATACGTTCTTCTTTGGCGAAATACATAAAGCGCTTCTTTAAGTTGTCCCCAATGATCATTTGAACACTTTAACTTGTTATATGACCAGACAGACACCTCTGCTTGGTAGATGTATATTCTCTTAAACCCCTTAGGCTGACATGGCAAATTTTGTGTGTTACACTTAAATTTAAGCGCGTGAAGTCTTTAAAATTAAGTTTATTTTTTTTTCATCAATGTGGAACCCACCATCTCCTTCAATTTTCTCCTCCATCTTCTGCCATTGCCCTAAATTATCTTCTCCATCTTCACCCTCCATGAAAGGGAAAAAACACAAAAAATTTCATCGTCACCATAATCACCGTCCGTCATTAAATAAATCCAAAAACAATAAATTTCCACTACTAATTAGTTGACTGTGAAGTATTTGATATGATACTTTTTTGGGAGAAAGTAGATGATGAAAGAGGGAGAGATTTGGCAAAAAATCTCCAAACTATGATTACATATTTTAATCAAGATCCTACTCCCTCGCTTGACCTCCAGAACGTGGATTTGACTCCCCGGTAGAGTAGCAGTATTATTGCTACTACTATCATTATTATTATTGTAACCTCCATTATTGCTTGTTCAGCAGGCGATCCGAACCCCCTTAAACAACTCTTTTACTGAAAGCCTAAACCTCCTCTCTACTGTTCTGGGTATCGAAAGATTCTCCTGATTCCCTCCATCGCTTAAACTCGCATTTAATTGACTGTGAATCTGAACATATTAATTAGTTTACTGTGAAGTATTTGATATGATGCTTTTTTTGGGAGAAAGAAGTTGATGAAAGGTGGATAGAGATAGGGAAGAAGACGGGGGTTTAAGGTCTGATTTGGGAAAGTAGGATCTTTTTCTTATTTTTTAATTAAAAATTACAACTATTTCTTATATAGACTATAATTTATTTAAGAAATACACGTGTCATTTAATAATTTATCGGATTGACATGTCATTAGCGAGTGTAACTCACTCATTTGACTTGTTGAACTCGAGTGTTCACGAGACACACCTGTGTTAAATAGAAGTGTCTGTCTGGTCATATGGCAAGTTAAAGTGTTCAAATGATCGTTGGGGACAACTTAAATGGGCGCTTTATGTATTTCACCTTTTTCTTTTGACTATCAATTATAACATATGTAAAGAAGGCATTTTGGTCAAGAACTACTAAAAAGAAGGCTAGAAAGAAGACCAAACACTGCACACGTCGCATCTCTTTTTGTTAATATGTAAATAGTTATGTCATATCTGTTGTAACTATTATGGCACTTTAAGCATACCTTAATCAGACGCTCTTATGGATGTAAAGTATATTTTGATCACAACGTATGTAAATAATCATCTGCCATATTAGCATACAGTATTCTGTACTTACTTTGTTGGGTCCATATACAAAACTAAATAATGTTGGGCCCATGCTGGTACGGGCCGAGCCAACCTAGTCTTAAATATAAAAAGTACACGAGAGGTACGTGTTACTTATATATGTCTTGAACTTCTTTTACCTTAAATCTATTAAAGATCTTAAAATAATTATTGGTATTTTCATTTTCAATTTTTTAAATATAAAGATAAGACTTATTTATTTTTTTATCGAGTGGAAAAAGCGAAAAGAAAAAACAGAGAATACAACAAAGTTGATCTTCTTATTAATTTGTGCACAAAGTACACCAAGGTATTACAAGAAAACAACTTGCAATAACTAATAAGAAATGAATAAAACGAGGACATCCTCAATACAACAATAAATTACTAAAAAACAAACTCTATATATGACGAATCAAAGTTATTGTCGCCTTGTCCACGTGAATGTACTAGAGAACAATGTGCAATAAGAATCAATCATTCAATTGAAAAGTTGAATATGTTATTCCATAAATTAATTGCTTTGTGCCATTGATGTTTGAATCTTTTCCTCAAGAAGCCAGCATTTACTCTGTCCTTCAAATTAAAATCTGAAAACAAACAATGAAATATAAGATTAGAACTTAATTCAAAGAAAAGAAAAATCAAACGTTGACTTCATATGACAAAAAAAAAATACAAAATTCAAACGGTTGCTTACTTGATTGATTATGGAGAATGGCTGAGCTCTTAGAAATAGTTAGTAGTGGATTGGAGGTGGCGGAGAAGAATAAATGTATACTGGTGGAGGTGGTGATTTCACGGGTGGAGGAGGTGAGCTGTAGTAATAGGGAGGAGGAGGAGACTTCACTGGTGTAGGTGAAGAGTAGTAATAGTATGGAGGTGGAGGGGAAAGCGACGGTGGAGGCGGAGACTTATAGTAATAGGGTGGTGGCGGTGATGGAGATGGTGGTGGTGGAGACTTGTAGTAATATGGAGGCGGAGGTGATGGCGATGGAGGTGGTGGTGATTTATAGTAATAAGGTGGTGGAGGAGATTGTGATGGTGGTGGAGGAGACTTGTAGTAATAGGGCGGGGGTGGTGATGGAGATGGTGGAGGAGTTGACTTGTAATAATAGGGCGGGGGTGGTGATGGGGATGGTGGGGGTGATGACTTATAGTAGTATGGTGGTGGAGGTGATGGTGATGGGGGTGGTGGCGACTTGTAGTAATATGGAGGAGGAGAAGGCGATGGTGGTGGAGGAGATTTGTAATAGTAAGGAGGTGGAGGCGATGGTGACGGGGGTGATGGTGATTTATAATAGTATACAGGTGCAGATTTTGGTGATGGTGGAGGTGGAGACTTGTAATAATAGGGCGGGGGCGGTGATGGGGATGGCAGTGGTGGTGACTTATAGTAGTATGGTGGTGGAGGTGATGGTGATGGGGGTGGTGTCGACTTGTAGTAATATGGAGGAGGGGGAGAAGGTGATGGCGGTGGAGGAGATTTATAATAGTAAGGAGGTTGATGCGATGGTGATGGAGGTGGTGGTGATTTATAATAGTATACAGGAGCAGGTTTTGGTAATGGCGGAGGTGGAGACTTATAGTAATAAGGAGATGGTGAAGACTTAGTTGGTGGCGGCGGAGATATATAAACATATGTCGGGGTCGGGGGAGGTGGTGACTTGTAAACATATATTGGTGATGGAGGAGGTGGTGATTTGTAAATATAAGTCGGCGATGGAGGTGGGGTAGATTTGTAGTAGTATGGAGCAGGCGTAGGCAGAGGTTTTGTGCATTTTGCATAAGGTGTCTTAGAGCCATAAGCAAATGGTTTGGCATAAAGTACAACTTCATAATAGTTCTTTGACTTCACTTTTAGGTTAGCACCCTTTACTCCCCAATGAAGGTTTGTAAGAATGTCACAATTAGAATCCTTTGGAGCATTGTGTAGTTTAGCCTTGCAAGCCTTTGCTCCATATTTGGCATATTCAAATCCTTTAACAGTAATGCTGAATTTGCCGTTGATCTTTGTGGTACCATAACTCACAATTTTCTTGTCACCAACCTTACAAGTTACCTTAACAACAGCACCTAATTCATGTGAAAAAAGAATTAGTATATTAATTAACACTAAAATTATTGAGTTGCTAACATATGTCATTTTCAATATTTTATTCCATAGTCACAAAAATATTTGTAGTCACTACCTTGTAAATATTTTTGACATATTAAAATCTTATTTTTAAAAAAGAAAAATCAGTAAATGTGATGCACACAAATCTTTTACTAGCACATTTTTGGGTATTTTGGCAAGAGCTTAACGAATAAAGCAACATAATGGAAAATATATAGTTAAATCAATTGTTGGTGATAAATTAAAGTAAATAAAAAGAGTGGATGTGTAACAAAAAGTATTGTACCTTTCAGGTGTTTCTTTCCATGAGACTTCTCAGGATATTTTGAATCATAGCATTTAAAACAGTAAACCTTTCCGACAACCTTGACCATCAAACGATGATGTAGAGGATAGTACTGGGTAAGTGGTGGTGGTGAAGCGTAATAGTATGGTGGGGGAGAAGACCTTTTTGGAGGTGGTGGGGAGGTGTAGTAGTATGGAGTTGGAGGTGACTTTACTGGTAGTGGTGGGGAAGAGTAGTCATATGGTGGCGGTAGTGATTTCTTTGGTGGTGGTGGAGAAGAGTAATAATATGGTGGAGAAGGTGATCTCTTGGGCGGTGGTGGTGAAGAATAGTAGTATGGTGGAGGAGGAGACTTAATTGGTGGTGGTGGGGAACTATAGTGATATGGGGGAGGGGGTGATTTCTTTAGTGGTGGTGGTGAGGAATAGTAATATGGTGGAGTGGGGGACTTAACTGGTGATAGTGGGGAAGTATAGTGATATGGTGGTGAGGATGATTTCTTTGGTGGTGGCGGTGAGGAATAATAATATGGTGGAGGAGGAGACTTTACTGGTGGTGGTGGAGAGCTGTAATAGTATGGGGGAGGAGGTGACTTAGCAGGTGGTGGTGGTGACTTATAATAGTATAGTGGTGGCGGTGATGGTGATGGAGGAGGCGAAGACTTGTAATAATAAGGTGGCGGAGGTGAAGGTGAAGGAGGTGGTGGAGATTTATAGTAGTATGGTGGAGGAGGTGAAGGAGAAGGTGGTGGTGGAGACTTATAATAGTACGGTGGAGGTGATGGCGAGGGTGGCGGTGGAGATTTATAATAATATGATGGTGGAGGTGATGGTAAAGGTGGAGGTGGCGACTTATAATAATATGGAGGTGGTGGTGAATGTGATAGTGGAGGAGGAGATTTGTACACATACGGAGGCGGGGGAGATGGCGAAGGAGGAGGTGGTGATTTATACACATAAGGGAGTGGGGGTGAAGGTGATGGGGGTGGAGGAGACTTATACACATATGGTGGAGGTGGTGATGGAGAAGGAGGTGAAGGTGATTTATAAACATATGGTGGCGGGGGAGAAGGTGATGGAGGAGGTGGAGATTTGTACACATAAGGTGGTGGTGGAGAAGGAGAAGGAGGTGGTGGTGACTTGTACTCCTATGCTGGAGGTGGTGGAGAAGAATATATATAAGGATCTGCTGACACTACATTAGCAACTGCCAATATGGCCAATGCCAGTAAGATTTGTGGCAAATATCGACGACCCTTGGTGGGGCCGCCACCGTGAAACTGACTCATTTCGCCGGAAAATTCCTGCCCTAGCCTCCCAAATATGACTAGTGAAATCTCCAAAAACTTTGAAGGGGTAGAAGAAGAAAGGAAACAATGTTGAAAGATGATGCCTTTAAGGGATCAATGGCCAATGTATTTATAGTAACGTTCCTAGGGAAGCAATTGCTTGTAAAGAGCTGTTTAAAGGACCAATTCAATTGGTCTGATTGATGATCAAAGACTAAAATTTATAACAACTCTTAACAGCTGGATCTACAAATTATCATCTTATTAATTAAATTCCATTTCTTCATCACTTTAAATATTTCCATAGTATATATCTTTTTAACAAGTTGTTGTTACCTGCTAAACAGAAAATGGAGTAAAGCAAAGTGATTGTTATTTTTTAATATTTCCACTCTCTTGCATATATTAGTTTTCATGAACACTTAGATATCATACAATTATTGGTCGTTTTGTTTGTTTCCTTATTATTTCTATATCCATCCCTAACTAGTAGAGTACTGTAGTTGACTTTCGATTTACGACCGACAACAACAAAAACAAACTCACCGTATATATCAGAAGTGAGATTTGGGATCGATGTGTATAGAGACCTTACCCCTACCTTGGATAAAGGTAAAAAGGCTATTCCGGATAGACTCTCGGCTCAAGGAAAGATGAAAAAAGAAGTTGTAATAACAAACAATAATACCAGCAATCCAACATGGAAACCGAAGCGAAAGAAATAGCAAATAGTTATAGAAATCTACCAATATGAAAATACAAGACTAACACTGCTACTACTAGTACGAATAAGGAAAACACTCGACTACCTAACCTTCTATCCTAATATTCTCGACCTTCACACCTTCCTAATTGATTTGAAGAAAGAAAATTAAACAGTGCAAGCTTTCTTCTAATATTAAGAACTTTGTTTTCTTCTTCATTTTCATCAAGCTAAGTAAAAAAATAGAATTAGCTAAGAAAGCTCGTTTTTTGATAATTTATCGCTAAGTAGGTCTCACACCCCTTTTTTCTAACCCCCCAAAGAGATATGCATACGGATTTATGGGGTAAAGAATTTTTTCAATTAAAGTGACAAAGTTGAGTAGGAATTACTTTATTGTTCAGAGTTGCCACTTGGAATTGATTTTTCGGCATTTCAAGTCACCACTTATTTGAATCCCTAGCCAAAGGAAGGTTTGACTCTATTTTTATCGGTCTGTGAAAATAAAGTTCGGGTAAGAAATACTATTGACCGGGAAGAAGGTGCAAGACATTCCCCAAGTCCCGTGGTTCTAGCACGGTTGCTTTATTGACTTAGACTTGGCTTTAATTAATTATGGACAAACTATGATTTTTATGATTTTCATGTTTTACTTATCCGCTTTTATTTCTTGATTATTAGGGTTAATAAAAAAAATAATTTAGATAATATTATATTGTCACAACCACACTGCGCAAGCGAATGCGTGATCAAATAAAAAAAATTTAATTAACTTGTCATAATTGCGCCTCACAAGCGAATCTGAAATCATGACAATCAATTATTTGTTATCCTTTTAAGAAATTACTACATTTAAGAAAATTAGCTCTTGAAAATTTAAAAGTCAACTATCGCGCTACGCAAGCGAATCCGCAATTTTAATAAAGGATTAACTAAATTAAAAATTAATTAAAATTAATGAGTATGGTATGAGATTATTAAATTAATTAAATATTAATATCTCGCTACGCAAGTGAGTCCGTAAAGTTAAAGCGCGCCTGCTAATTACCTAGCGTATAAATTCTAGAGTTGTGCTCGTTGTAATCAGATATTTAGCCGATCACAGCTACTATAATAATCGAGAGGGGTAAATCTAATCCTTGCTATTATTATTTGTTTCCACCTGGCCACTAGAAACATTGATGTATACATCCAGAAGTCAAGAGAAAGTTTTTAGGTCATTTCCAATAAACTTAAAATATTAGTAAAAATGTAGACGTACTAGCTTATCATTCTGACAAAATTTCTTATTGCTATTTGTTCCAATTATAACTAAAGAGCCGATGTAGCATTTATGAGATTAATTATTGTTCCCTTATATTTAATTTCCTACAAGAGTATCCAATAAGCCTGTAATAAATCTATACTATCCATTAATAATTAGACTACCCTATATAATTCCAATTATAAATATTCTTGGTTTACATTTGTATTAATCTACATGTTTCGGATGATTTTCAAACTACAGAGGGTAACACGGAATTCGGGGTGCCTAATACCTTCCATCGGGTTAACAAAATTCTTTATTAAGAATTTTTGGTTCGCAGATTTCAAAAGGAAAATCGAAATTTCTTTGATTTGAGATTTAAAATAAACTGGTGACTTGGGACACCAAATAAACTATCCCAAGTAGCGACTCTAAATTGAACAAATAATCTCATTTCAAATAATGTCAATTAAATTGAAAACACTCCCTTGTACTACCTTCGGGTGTGTAAAAAGAAGGTATGACAGACATGAATTGTTAAGTTTTTTAGATGCATATTCAGGGTATAGTCAAATCAAAATGGATCCTCCAGATGAGGAAAAAATTTCATTTATAACAGACAGGGGGACTTACTGTTACGAAGTAATGCCATTTGGCCTCAAAAACGCTGGTGCCACATACCAAAGGTTGGTGACCAAAATGTTCCAAGAATATTTAGGGAAAACCATGAAAGTCTACATAGATGATATGCTGATCAAATACCAACAAACAAGGAATCATATACATCACCTGCCCGACACATTTCACATTCTCCGTAAATTCAATATGAAGCTGAATCCCGAAAAATATGCGTTTGGCGTTTTATCAGGCAAGTTTTTAAGTTTTCTTATTTCTAACCATGGCATTGAAGTAAATCCCGTACATATTAAAGCTATTGAGGAAATTTCCTTAATGCAGATATTCTAGCACAGGTCAGCAACTATAGAGGGCAGCTATGTGAAACTCTACAGCAACAACAACAAACTAAAAGAGTAATCCCACCAATAAGCCCACGTACCAGCGAAGAGAAACCAGAAACCAGAGAAGAAACACCAAGAAAAGAACTATCAAAAGCTCTGAAGTTAAAGCTATTAGAGGATGCTTAACAACTGATTTTTTGGAATGTGTGTTTACTTAGAATGCAAAATGAAGTCTCAGATGTTAGAGTGCTTCAATTAACATTTGAGGAAGGCTAGAGCTCCAAACTATCAATTACATATTCACATGCTTGAGCCATACATAAAAATGTTAAAAGCGCTTAAGCAAACTCATAAAATGAATTCAACTCTATTCCAAAAGTCTAACAGGTTCAAATCTTCAGTTATCGCTAAGCGAAATCTGCATTACAAAAGGTTCAAGAGTTACATGTATTGCAGAGTGTCACACCTCCTTTTTCCGAAGAAATCTTTTATCCGGCTTTTACTACACCCCGGGAAGAGATATAGTAATAAAGGAGTTTTTCCAATTTAAGGACAACCGA
>MU788814.1:7555-20176 GCA_026770625.1 Nicotiana glauca
TACACTGCAGCTGCATGACCTGGAGCCTGAGCAGTAGGGGTCTGCGCTCCCCCTCCTGCCTGTGAGATGGCTAGGTCTGCTGGAAATAAACCAGCCTGAGTCATAGAATTCATGAACCGTAGCATGCGGCACATGATCTCCTGAAATCTCGGTGCTGTCATGAAATCTACTAGGGTAGGCTCAGCTGCGGGCACCTCGCCCTGCTCCTCAATGATAGGATCCACCGCAGGATCTGCTGGTGGTTGTACTGGAATAGCTCTGGGATGCCCTCATCCCGTACCACGGGCCGGTGCCCTCTCCCGGCCTCTACCTCAGCCTCTAGCAATGGGGGGAGCAGCTCATCCTCTTAACTATGAACGCATCTTGATCCTCTTCATCACTGGACCTCATCTTTGGAACATGAAACAACATTGAATGTAGGGACAGAACTGTCCTAGGAATGCGAGCCCTGACCTAGGTCCTCCGGAGAGGGATCAAGTGCCTCATGTGAGAGCCCAGTCGTTTCTACCAATGCAACATCCCCAACTGCCACTATAGCTCCATTTTCCCTATACCATGTTCCTCATTTTCCTGAGCAATTACCTCTTGAAGTACACCATCAGCATATACCAAGAAAATGGATGCAACATTTTCTTTCTCAATCGGTACTACTGCCACCACGGAATTGGCAGTAACAATGGTGGAACCCTTTGCACACTCATGACTTTGTTCTTCACTTATTTCCTGATAAGTGGGTATCTCAAAGGATAGAGAGGACGGATCAGCACTTTTAGGGATTTCTGAAATGGAAAACGGAGAATTTGGTGAGGTGTGATTTCAGTAGGGAGATTATGAGTGGTTATACAGGACTCAGAAGGAACGGAGGACTCCATAGACTTTTCAGTGACAGGTACGACTGAGGCAGGATGGTCGGAGCTTGTATCAGCCATGGAAATGTGAAGTGAAGATGTTTTGGCAAATTTTGGTGAAGAACTTTAAGGTTTGTGGAGAACGGAAGGTATTTTATTAGAAGTGAGTTATTATGAAGAGAGAGATAGGGACTGGTTCTAAAACAGCAGTTAGGCATGGAGAAGCGCAACATTTCAGAGGGAAATGAAGCAATTTGAAGTGAAGAGATGTGACAGTAGAGTCTAAAAAGTTGGATGATATGGCATTTGTGTTTTGTACCCTTTTTAAGACGTGTATTAAAGGATGCACAGAACTACTAACCTTTGGTACAAGAACTAGGTTCTTGACCTTCTATTTGAAAGTATCAATCCTCTTTTATCATTCATGCACTGCATCTACAGCTTCTATACTCATCATGCGTGTTTACCTGCAATGGTATTAAAGTGAGTTAGACATGGCTAGAAAACACTTTTAGCTAGTTATTTCTTGAAGGTGATTTTCATAGCCAGATAAAGAGGAATCAGGTTCTCAATTAGGCTTTAAAAGCCCCAACTTCACTCTATTTCTTTCAAATTGTTCCCTAGTCAATGCTTTGGTGAAAATGTCTACAATTTGGTCTTCTGTACTATAGAACTTTATACATATCAGCCCTTTCTCCACATTGTCCCTTAGAAAGTGATGCCTCACATCAATATGTTTTGTCCTTTTGTGTTGAACTGGATTCTTGGGCATGTTGGGTGCACCGGTGTTATCACATAGAAGGGGCACACTCTCAGTAAGTACCCCAAAGTCCTTCAGTTGCTGCTTTATCCATAAAATTTGAGCACAGCAGCATGTTGCGGCTACATATTCTGCTTCAGCTATTGAAAAAGCCACTGAGTTTTGCTTCATTATGCCCCAAGAGATAAGACAAGAACCTAGGAAGTGAGCCATTCCAGAAGTGCTTTTCCTATCCGCAAGATAACCTGCATAGTCTACATCAGCATAACCAATCAGATTAAAATTGTCACTTGAGGGATAATACAGAACCAGGTCCTGTGTTCCTTTAAGATATCTCAGTATTCTTTTGGCAGCCTTCAAATAAGATTCCTTGGGATTTGATTGAAACCTTGAACATAGACCCACACTAAAGACAATATCAGGTCTGCTGGTAGTGAGATACAGAAGAGACCCAATAATGCCTCTATACATGGTTTGATTCATAGGAGACCTAGTTTCATCCATGTCCAGTCGAGTGGCTGTAGCAATAGGAGTGTCTATCACCTTTGATGCTTCAATGTCAAACATCTTCAAGAGCTCCCTGATGTATTTTTGCTGATGAATGAATATACCCTTTGGAGACTGTTTTACTTGAAGATCCAAGAAGAAGTTCAGTTCCCCCGTCATGCTCATTTCAAATTCACTTCCCATGAGTTTTGCAAATTCTTCACACAGAGAATCAGTTGTTGCCCCAAAAATGATATCATCAACATAGACCTGAACAATGAGCAGCTTCCTTCCCTATTTCTTTAAGAATAGAGTGTTTTCAATTTTCTCTCTTTTAAAGTCATTTTCCAAGAGGAACTTTAATTTGACAACCTTTCATACCAGGCTCAAGGAGCCTGCTTCAGCCCGTACAATGATTTATCCAGTTTAAAAACATATTCAGGATGTTCATAACATTCAAACCCTGGAGGTTGCTTCACATAGACTTCTTCCTTAAGAAATCCATTCAAAAATGCACTTTTGACATCCATTTGGAACAAGATGAATTCCATATGAGATGCAAAAGCGATTAGAATTCTAATAGCTTCCATGCGAGCCACCGGAGCAAACATTTCATCATAGTCAATCCCTTCCTCCTGATTGTAGCCTTGAACTACTAGCTTGGCTTTGTTCCTTGTGGTAATTCCATGTTCATCGAGCATGTTTCTGAAAACCCACATGGTTCCTATAATGGTTTGACCTAAGGGTCTAGGTACCAGATGCTAGACATTATTTCTTTCAAAATGATGTAACTCGTCTTGCATGGCTGTAATCCAATTTGCATATTTCAAGGCTTCCTTGATATTCTTGGATTCTATCTATGATAGAAAAGCTGAGAAGGCAAGTGAATTCCTAGCTCTGACCTGATTTGTACTTTAGAGCCTAGAGGACTAATAATGTTATCCATCGGATAAGAGCTTTGGTGTCTCGATTTAGACGTTTGAGGTTCATTTTGAGAGGATGTGGGTACATTTGGCTGGTTTTCCTCCGTTCTTCTCTCAAGTTCTAGTGGAGTTCCCTGAACTGCATCAACCACTCTTTCTTCAGCTTCAGTGGTTGTAATTGAAGTACTTGGTTCCATTGAAGATGAGGAAATATTTTCTTCACTCAGTTTTTTTACTTTACTCATCATATCTGCCTTTTCGTTTTTCATGTTAATGACTTCACTAGGAACTAGTAAGGGTTCTCCATCTTGATCTTCATCAGCACTCTTCTCACAGGATGGATAAGACTGATCAAAAATAACATGAACACTTTCCTCCACACATTGAATCCGCTTATTATATATCGTATAAGCCTTGCTTTGAGAACAGTAGCCTAGAAATATTCCTTCATCACTCTTGGCATCGAATTTACCAAGCTGATCCTTTCCATTGTTGAGAACATAGCATTTGCACCCAAATGTTCTTAGGTGAGTCGGCTTGGGTTTCCTTCCATTTAACAATTCATAGATGGTTTGTTCAGAAGTGATCTGATCATGCACCTGTTCACCAAGTAGCAGGCAGTGTTGACAGATTCAGCCCAGAAGTTCTTTGCAATTCCACTGTCGATTAACATTGTTCTTTCCATCTCTTCCAGAGTTCTGTTCTTCCTTTCTACTACTCCATTTTGCTGGGGAGTTCTAGGAGCTAAGAAGTTGTGAGTGATGCCATTTTCATTGCAGAACTCATCAAATTTTACATTGTCAAATTCTGTCACATGATCTGATCTAATGCATGTGACTCTAGACTCCATCTTCACTTGGATTTTCTTCACGAAAGCCACAAACACCTCAACGATTTCATCTTTAGTTTTGAGAAACAGAGTCCATGTGAATCTGGAGTAGTCATCCACTATTACAAAAATGTATCTTTTTCCTCTTCTGCTTTTCACTCTCGTAAGGCCACATAGATCCATATGCAGAAGCTCTAGTGGCTTTGAGGTGCTTATATCTCTTTTAGACTTACAGGAGGACTTCACATGTTTTCCTCTAGCACAGGCATCACATACCTTTTGCATCATGAATTTTGACATAGGCAGACCATGGACTAGGTCCTTCTGAATTAGTTTGTTTAGAAGAGAAAAAATTGTGTGGCCCAGTCTTCTGTGCCATACTTCAGCATCATCATCAACAGCTTTTAGACACTCAGATCACCACTCTGTAAGACTTAAAATCAGCAACATAGATGTTATTGTATCTTTTGGACACAAGTACTACTTCACCAGTTACTAGATCAGTGACTGTACATATTTTAGACATGAATTCCACCTTGTTTCCTTTATCAAAAATTTGAGAGACACTCAAGAGATTGTACTTAAGCCATTAACATAGTGCACATTTTCAATAGAATGAGTGAGTAACTTCCCTAATTTTCCAACTCAAAGAATATATCCCTTTTTTCCATTGCCAAAGGATACACTCCTTCCTTGCAGGGCTTTTAGTGAAAGAAAGTCCATGGTGTTCCCAGTCATGTGCTTTGAACACTCACTATCCATGAACCATTTTTGACCACTTCCTTTCACTGTTCCCTCTTTGTTGTCATCGTCTTCATCATCATCTAATTGGTCCATCAAAGCAAAAGTTAAGTCATATTCAATTTCCTCGCCTTCAGCTGCCATCATGGAACTACCACTAACATCAGGTTCATCTTCAAACTCACTAGAGGAATCCCCCCATGCTGCAAGAGCCTGTTTCACCATATTGTCAGCCAATTTTTCTCTTGAAGTCCTTGAAAGGAACCTGGTTCGTCTTAGCTGTTTTCTCATGGTTGTTCCTGGAGAATTCTTGCTTCAAAAGAGGAAAATATTTCATGAAGTATCCAGGCATCCCACACTTGTGGCAAAGATCATAGTTTTTTGGTTTGTTAGAGTGTCCCTTTTTAGCATTTCTCCATTTCTTCTAACCATCTTCTAAAATCTTTTGGTTAGGTAAGCCATGTCACTGTCTTCCTCACTTGAGTCATTGTTATCAACTTTAAGTACCAGGTTCTTTTCCTTCTTTGGTTCTCTTCTTTCACTGTCTATCTTTCTCTTCAACTCATAGGTCTTCAAATTTTCGATCAGCACTTCTATGGTCAGCTCCTATAAGTCCTTTGATTCAGTAATAACATTCATTTTGCTTCCCAAGGGCTAGGCAGAATGCTAAGGATTTTCCTCACTAGCTTGTTTCTAGGAATAGTTTTACCAAATGAGTGTAACTTATTTATGATGGAAGTGAATCTTGTGTGCATATCTTGAATGGATTCATCGTCCTTCATTTTGAAGAGTTCATACTCGGTAGTGAGCATATCAATCTTAGACTGTTTTACTTGTGTGGTTCCCTTATGAGTTGTTTGCAAAGCTTCCCATATCTCTTTGGCAGTGTCACAGGTGGAGATTCTATTGAATTCTTCAGGTCCTATTCCACATACTAGAATGTTCTTGGCATGAAAATTCTTCTCCATATCTTTCTTGTCTGCGTCAGTGTATTCTTTACTAGTTTTTTTCCATTGAGAATGGAAGTTCCTCCAATACCTTTGTTGGAATATAAGGACCATTGCATATGCAATCCCATAAATCAGAATCCTCAGCCATGATAAAATCATGCATTCTTGTTTTCTACCACCCATAGTATTATCCATTAAACCTGGGTGGTCGGTATGTAGATTGATCTTCTTTAAAATTTGGTGGAGCGGCCATGACGATCCTTCCAAGGTGTTAGCCTGATAGGAGGAACCTGCTTTGATACCAATTATTAGTTTGTATGAGTCCACCAAACAGTAAAGTACCTGGTCCTCTATGAGATTCTGTTAAGAATGCTTATAAAATTGTAAGTAAATGAGGCAAGGGATTTTTACGTGGAAAAATAAGGAGATAAAAAAACCACGATCTACACCTGTAGGCTTTCAACTTCACTAACTTGTAAAAACCTATTACAAGCCACTTTGTAATGACTCCATTACAAAGGATTTAACTCAACTAACTTGTGGTACTCTTACCACAAGCCACTTTGTGACTCCCTAGTTACAAAAGCTTTTATTAACTTGTAATGCTCTCACCACAAGCCACTTTGTCACTTTATAGTTACAAAGGCTTTTGCTTATGACTAAACCTAGTCACAACATAAACTCAAAGAGTTTACAGATTTTACAAGAGGATTCTTAATCAATGCTTCTAGCTAAGCAATTTAGGAGATACTATCAGTACAATCACAAAGTTATAACTCAACTAAGGACAACAACATGCTAACTTTAGGAACTGGTTCGTAATTGCGTTCAACTTTGTTCTTCAAGCTCGTGAGGACTGATTTCTCTATTTTTTCCAAAAGATTGAATGAGAAACTGAAGCATTCAAGTATTGTTTCAATATAAACTCATGTTGGTGCACCTTGATCACATCACTTGAAATGATGTGAGCACTTTAGTTGGTAAAGGAATGAGTGGGCGCTGGAAATAGTGCAGTGCAGTAGAAACAGTGCAGGCAGTCATTTCATTTCCAGTTGTTCCCAATTGACTTTATACTGCTATGAGGGAACCACAAGGGTATCGGTTCCTTGTTTAGTTTCCTAGCTCCTAAAGCTATAGTAATTCACATTTAGCTTGAATCCGTTAAAGGTAGTGTAGTCCAAAAGAGTCAGGTTCCCTATCTATTCTTTGACATTAAGTTTGTTAGATCATCAAAACATAAGGTAAAGACATTTAAAAGCTTATCACAAAACATTAACGAAATTATTTTTGTAATTTTTATTTTTTGTGATAAAATAAAGTAAAAGAGTCAAAACTAGTTGAAATAGCTATATTAGACCTAAACTAAATATTTAAATGCCAAAATATATAAAATCTCGGGGAGGGTCAAAAATCAAATATCTACAACTACCCCTCTTTGACTGGAAACACAAAGTATTTTCAGACAAAGAACGGCGAGACAAGTTCTTTGACCTGACCATTATTTAGAGAGACCAAAAACTAAGAGAAAGGATAATGTGATTGAGACCCGGTATCTGAGCTGCCTACATATCCTTGGCTATAAAGGAATCATTCCACGTGTAGTTCAGAAGTAGGAACATTGATGGAGTATACTGAGGTGGAGATCCGGTCGAGGTGCCGTTCCGTCAAGGTTTCGGTCTGCATTCCTGTTATTACATCAAAAATCAAAAAATGAAAAAGACTATATGAGTTACAAGATTCCTATCTATAAGTCTTCTGAAGATTGATATTGAGTGTTGAAGAGCTTTTCATGCAGACTTTAGATTTGAACCTTGATGCTTGCTAGTTGCAGGTGCTAGTTCATTCTTCTTCGGATCAAGACCAGATATGCAATGCTTGTGATTTCAACCATGTCTTGAGCAGTTCACATCTTTCTCTACTTCTGCATTTTGGATTCTATTATTTCTTTTTCTTTTTTTCTGGATTATGACTACCTTCTATTGATCATCTCGTACTGTGACTCGCATTCTTGCCGCAAACTTCTGCTACTTCTAACTTGAATTGAATTCGAAAATGACTTCCCTTATTCTCTAGGGTGCATGATGCTGATACTTGAACTGAATTCCCTTGTTTCTCTAGGTGGGCGCCTGCTGTCAATACTTGAATTGTTGCCAATACTTGAACTGAATTCCCTTGTTTCTCCAGGTGGGTGCCTTTTGTCAATACTTTGAACTGAATTCCCTTGTTTCTCCAGGTGGGTGCCTGTTGCCAATACTTGAAATGAATTCCCTTGTTTCTCCAGGTGGGCGCTACTACCAATACTTGAAATGAATTCCCTTGTTTCTCTTGGTGTGCGCCTGCTACCAATGCTTGAAATGAATTCCCTTGTTTCTCCAATGGACGCCTGCTGCCAATACTTGAACTATATTCCCTTGTTTCTCCAGGTGGGTGGCTGCTTCCAATACTAGAATTGAATTCCTTTGTTTCTCCAGGTGGAACACCTGCTGCCAATACTTGAAATGAATTCCCTTATTTCTCTAGGTGGGCGCCTGGCACCAATACTTAAAATGAATTCCTTTGTTTCTCCAGGTGGACGCCTACTACCAATACTTGAAATGAATTCCCTTGTTTCTCAAGGTGCGCGCCTGCTACCAATGCTTGAAATGAATTCCCTTATTTCTTCAGGTGGGCGCCTACTCCCAATGCTTGAAATGAATTCCCTTGTTTCTCCAGGCGGGCGCCTGCTGCCAATACTTGAAATGAATTCTCTTATTTTTCCAGGTGGGCGCCTGCTGCCAATACTTGAACTGAATTCCCTTATTTCTCGAGGTGGGCGCCTGCTGCCAATGCTTGAAATGAATCCCCTTGTTTCTCCAGGTGGGCGCCTGCCATTACAACAAAATAGACAGAACAAAAAGAAACTTTTTTGCCCCAGTTTGGTACTGGAAGCATTTGTGAGTGTTAATCGAATCTTGTTATCAAAAGAGCTATAAGAAATCAAAACCTAAATCCTATTATCCAGGGGACCCTGAAAACTAAAGTTAAATCTCATCTTAGGAGTGAAAACTTGAAAGCTAAATTCAACTTTCTAAAGGTGAAATTTATGCTAAATCTCATTATCTAATGAAGGTTTTAAAACTAAGTCCCTTTATCCAGGGGGTCCTGAAAACTTGAAATTAAATCTCATTATTCAAGAGGATCCTAAAAACTTGAAATTAAATCCCATTATCCAGGAAGGTCGTGATGACTTAAAAGTAAATCTCATTATCCAAGAGGGTCCTGAACACTTATAGCTAAATCCCATTATCTAGAAGGGTCCTGAAAAGCCGAGAATGAACTTACCTGAGCCATGCTCTCTTCCTGGAGGATCTTTGCAGAACTAACAAAATTCCTTGCCCCTGAACCATGCTTTCCTTATGGAGAGTTCCTGCAGATCGAACAAATTTTCTTTCCCTTCTCAAACCGCCTTTGTGCTGACAAAATTTGGGCATGACACTTGAAAAATTCAGGCTTACAAGCTTTGATTTGGACATAGTCTTTGTCCCTATTTCAAATAAATAAAACTTGTGAGTTTAAACATGGTGGTTGGTTTGCGGCCTTCACTTTGAGGGCGATTGCTCCTTCACTTCCCATGATAACTTTGATTTCAACTCGAAATGCCTTGCTTGTTTATTGACTAACCACTTTCTCTGTCACCCTTATCACAGAAAATACCTCTGATCCGTTCAAACCCAACACCCTCTATCTATTGCATTGTGCTTATGAATTTACATATACCAAACCTTTATATTTCACATAAATCCCAAAACATGTAGATTGTCACCAACTCAGTGCGCCTAATATTCTTTCCCGATGCATGCCACTTTGATATGCTAGCCAGATTCCGTTTTGTGTAATTTGAAAGCTGGTGACAAATTTTAAAGTCATTTGTCACTTGTTCTGACCAAACAAACTCAAGAAAAGGGAGTAAACAAAACAAAGGGAACAGAATAAGGGACAATGGAAAGAGATGATACCTAACAAGAAAAACTACAAAGTAGAAACTTATCAGATGTGGATACCAACTCTAATGACCATGACATGCACCTTTGTATTAAGTGGCGTAATCTGTCAAACAAGTCTAATGTTCAACTCTTGTTGTACCTTTGATTCGTGAAATTGGGCTTCAATGCTCCGATTATCCTATCTAATTCACGGTCCTTATTTGACTTGTAGTGTCCGAAGGGTTTTCACGATCAAGCCTATCTCATTTTGTTCTTTCTCTCAACTTACCGTCACCTCGTGGTGCCTGTGATGATTTTTACCGATAAGACTCTCTCATTTTTTCTTTTCTTCTTTTTGCTCTGACTTTGCAGATGACAAGGCATTAACCACGATAGAAATATCATATGCTCCGGGCATGTCTTACTCGGCACTCTCAAGGATTATCTGCGAGGTCTTTTTGGAATGTAATGTGGCTTTTGGACAGGGTTAGAAATAAAGGATATCATAAAGGCTCAAAATAACTAAGATAACACGGTTAGTTTATTTACAACTTTGGGAATCCATTATAAATTTGCCCCAATTTCCAAAACAAGAGAATTTGAATCATTTTTTATGGAGTTATTAAGAAAGACTGCCCCACTCTCGACTTCGTGGGGTTATAAAATATTTTATTTGGCATGACCGAATCGTAAGGCTGCCTACGTATCTTGTGGTGACAAGAATCAGGTCAAACATAGTTCACAAGACTACTTTTTTTTTTTACTATTTTCCTTTTCTTTTTCTTTTTCTTTTTCTTTTTTTTTCTTTTTTCTTCTTTTTTTCTTCTTCTTTTATTCTTTTTTTTTCTTTATCTCTATTTTTCTTTTCTTTTTTTGAATTTTGCTTTTGGAATGAACTTTCTAAAATAAACCTATAGCGACATAAACTTTTTTTTTCTTATGACTCTAACTTGATTCCAAAAGAGGGAAGGTCAAAAAATTTAGTACAGGCTCAAAAGGGTATCGAATGGTATAAGTGTTTGGGTAGCTGAAAAAGGGCCTCTCAATCCCTAAAAATGCCAAGTACAACACATGGAACTTGAAAAGAAAAAGGAAGAGCACACACAACATTTCTTTTACAGCTTCGGCATTGATATCATTGATATGCTTTCCACTTTTCTTTAGTGCCTTGTCAAGTACAGAACTCTCGTTGGGTGATTTTTTCTTCACAATGTATACCCTTCGTCTGTTCGGAACGAACTCTCTTGACTTTATCTATTAAATTGAGGTGCACTTGAACTTAAAACTACTCACTTCAAACTGTTTGGGATGCACTCTTATTTAATGAATCCTCACCATCCTATTAACTTCCTAAATTATTTGCCCCAGTTTCACACAGTTTGGGCTTCAAGTGATCTCAAAATGTCCAAATATGTACTTATTGCTCTTAAGTGTCCCTATCATCTTCAAAATTATTTCATTGCTTCATGACTAAACTAACTTTTAAAATCAAGCTGAGAATTATGCATGTATGTCATGTCACTAGAATCAGCACAAAAAGACTATAAAAGGAAAGGAGAACTAAACAAAAACTTGATTAGAAAAGAAAAAAAAACAGAAAATTGCATTAGACAGACGGTGAAAGGGTTTGAACAAAAAAACAAGCAAAATAAACTAGGTTACAACCATGGAACAAACCTAGATAACACAGAATGAATTACTACGACTAAAGGAACTAGGCAAAATAAAAGGATAGAAGGGTTTGAGTCACAAGACAATATCCGGATTATAACCCTGAAATAACCCGGACAACAGAAATGACAACAAAATAAACCACCAAGAATCTCCCTCGGCTAACCAAGAAAGGAGCATCTTTCCAATTACCAAGCTCGACATCTTAGCCACTGAGTTCCACATCAATATCACTAGGACCTTCACCAACGTCAATCACACTATCTTCACCAAGTGGCTCATTGACTCCTTTGACCAACCCTTCATCACTGCAAACCATCCCAACAATTTGTGTGTTATCATGTACCTGTTGAGGATTATGTGTGACACTTGGGGTATTAATGCCTTGGACCATAATTATTCCTTATTGAATCATTCTTTCTATTTTCCTTTTCAAAGCACGACAATCCTCAACATTGTGCCCCTGGGCATTGGAATAGTATTCACACCTTTTTAGCAGAATCAAAACTTCTCGCACGTGGGTCTATATAATTTAGAGGAATAGGTGCAATCGTGTCGTAATGCTTTAATATCTCATACAAGCTTGCATAGGACCCTCCTATTGGTGTAAAATTATCTTTCAGCCTTTGTTACCTTCTACACCCTTGGCTTGAATGTGGGTTATAGGGCACTTAAAAATTTTGTGGAGGCTGGTGAAGCTTTTGCGATGCTCGTTCTCACCTTTTGGAGTGACCAGTGATTGGACATATGGCCGGACGTTGTTCGGAGGATAATACTAGGGTGGATTATGTGGAGCTCGGGGATATTCATGAGGTCGGTATTGAGGCTGAAAGCGTTTAGCAGGAATGCCCACTGGATCTTGTTGTTGACGGGGCTCAGCAGTATATTTTCTATCAATCGGAGGACTGACCCGAGCAACTTGTTCGTTCCATCCAAGCCAAAACTCCCTAAAACTTCCCTCGGGTTTCTTTTCCATTTAAGATAGGGAGGAGCGGTCTGGGATAATGTCTACATTGTACTGATAGTGTCGAACAAAATCTTGAGTCATGTCACCCCATGCGTGCCACTTACTGATATCTTGACGAGCATACCACTCCAAGGCTTCCCCTCTTAAACTCTGACTGAAATACGCCATCAATAATTCATCCTTCCTACCCGCGCATCTCATCTTACTATAGTTGTAAGGCCCCTTAAAATTGTGTGCTTAAAACCTAGTAGCTCATAATGTCAAGGTCCGAATATTGTGTTAGGAATGTGTAGAATTCAAAAGAATAAATTTTTCCAGAAAAATTGTCATTTCTGCGGTCAAGAATGCGGTCGCAGATCAGCTATGCGGACTGCATTCCTACCGCAGAGTGAAGCAGAGAATTGGTCTAAGTTGATGTCAAAAATGCGGTCCATTCTGCGATCGCAGAATCGAAATGCGGACCGCATTCCTACCGCAGAGTGTA
>MU788818.1:10263-25317 GCA_026770625.1 Nicotiana glauca
GCTTCATTGTTGTTAATGATATTTAAATAATTGGTTTTGAGCTTCATGCTCGGGTTGAGAGTGTAAATGGTCGGGCTTGCCTAGCAGTTGTGTTGGGTGCCATCACGATCGGGATTGGGTTCGTGACACCCTCCCCTGCTCGTGTCATCCAAATGATCATCAACGGAGGTAATAAAGCAACGATCAATGATGTGAAGTTCACCACCACACATAAACTGAAGCGGTCGATCACGTACGAGCGGTACGATGACCTCGGAGAGAGTATCATCTTCGATAAGTCAGATACCGACAGTTTGAATTTCCCTCATTTCGATGCTCTTGTTATTACTTTACATATTTCAGACACTAATGTGAAAATAACAATGGTAGACGACAAAAGCGGCGCGTGTATTATCCACCCTCGAGTTCTCACACAAATGTGACTCGAAGAAAAGATAGTACCACGTTGCATAACACTTATAGGTTTTAACAATGCAGTTGAGCGACCCTCTAGGGAGATAACACTACCCATTTTGGCCGGGGGCGTCACCCTAGAAACAACATTCCATGTCATGAACCAAGACACAACTTACAATGCCATTATAGGGCATCCCTGGATACATGCCATGAGGGCTATCCCGTCAAGCTTGTATCAAGTGATCAAGTTCCCTACTCCATAGAGGATATTCAACATCCGAGACAAATAATGCACCACCCACGAATTCTATCGTATCGCCTAGGATTGCACATACACTCAACAACTAAAGGGAACATACTCAGAAGTATAGCAATTACCAAAGTCGGGGACCAGACTCGACACTCAAACAGATGTCACCAGGGACCCCGACATCGTGGAAGCCGCTGAGTCAACGGTAGAAGACCTCGATCCCATCCAATTGGACAGCAGTGACAACAACAAAAAGGCTTATATCGGACAAAAACCTTCAGAACCAAGTAAATTTCATAAGTTTTTAATTAACAATGCCGATTTGTTCGCCTTCTCCCAAACAAATATACCAGGTATCCCGAAAGACTTTTCCACACACAAGTTGAACGTCGACCCGCTCTACCCATCAGTGCGGCAAATAAGGAGAAAATTCAACACCACAATCAATGAGGCCATCAGTGATGAAGTGGATAAGCTACTTGCCAAAGGTTCCATCCGGGAATCAAAATACCCCCAATGGATCGCCAATGTAGTCATGGTAAAAAAGAAAAATAGGAAGTGGCAGATGTGTGTGGATTTCATTGACCTAAACAAGGCCTGCCAAAAAGATTGCTTTCCATTGCCTCACATCGACCAGCTCATTGACACAACAATGAGGCACAGATTGTTGAGCTTCTTAGATGCCTAATTGGGTTATAACCAAATCCTCATGGAGGAGGAGGACCAGGAAAAAACTACTTTTATCACCCATCAGGGAACGTACTGTTACAGAGTCATGCCATGCGGGTTGAAGAACGTAGGAGCAACGTATCAAAGGTTGGTCGCCAAGATATTCAAGGATCAACTTGGCAAAATGATGGAAGTTTACATCGATGACATGTTGGTCAAATCAAAAAGAAAAGAAGACCACATCGACCACTTGAAAGAAGCCTTCAGTATATTAAGGCAGTACGACATGAAATTAAACCCCGAAAATGTGCCTTCGGCGTAACCTCGAGAAAATTTCTCAGTTTCTTGATATCTCAAAGAGGCATCGAAGTCAATCCAGATCAGATCAAAGCCATTACAGAGATACCTGAAGTGTTAACCGGCAAGAAACAGGTGCAAAAACTAACTGGACGTATAGTCGCCCTGTCGAGGTTCATCTCACAGTCATCCGACAAGTGCCACAAATTCTTCAACGTGCTCAAAAAAGATAATAGGCTCCAGTGGAATTTGGAATGCATCGATGCCTTGAGGAAACTAAAATTGTACTTGTCTGCGCCCCCACTGCTCTCCAAAGCTGAACCTGGCAAACGCCTCCTAATATACTTGGCCGTTTCAGAAGTCGTGGTAAGCGTAGTGCTAGTCCGCGAAAACAAAGGTACAAAATCTCCAATTTATTACATCAGTAAAACCCTAGTCGACTCTGAAATGAGGTACCCCCACCTCGAGAAATTGGCCTCATCATTAGTTATAGCTTCACGAAAGCTTAGACAATATTTTCAATGCCATCCCATAGTGGTGGTAACGGCCTTCCCCCTACGGAGCATCCTACATAAACCTGAATTTTCGGGAAGACTAGCCAAGTGGGCTATAAAATTAAGCGAGCACGATATAACATATCAGCTGTGAACAGCGATAAAATCACAGTTACTCGCCAACTTTGTCGCCGACTTTAGTGCCAAAATAATGACCGAGGTCGAGTAGGAGGCTTCTCGTACCCCTCTCGGGTAACCCGACCTATGGGTCCTATACACCGATGGCGCATCTAATGCGTCTGGACTGGGACTCGTACTTGAGGTCCCAACAGGCGAAGTTATCCGCCAATCCATGCGGTGCCCCGATATGACTAACAGTGAGGCCAAGTATGAGTCCATAATTGCAGGACTAAAGTTGGATCTCAAATACAGAGCTCAACGAGTCCTCCTCAGATGCGACTCACAACTCGTTGTCAACCAAGTCACATGGACTTTCCAAATCAACGAGTAGAGGCTACAAAAGTACCAAGCAGAAATTCATAAACTACTACAAGAATTCGATGAATGTCAACTCGACTAGATACATTAAGCACAAAATATCAAGCCAGATGGCCTCGCCAAATTAGCAGCAACTACCAAAAATATCACTAAGGAAAACGTGGTCATCCTCCTCCTCTCGTCAATAGACCAACTCGAGGTACACTCTGTAAATTTGACTTAGGACTGGCGCAACCGCATCATAACATATTTGTAAGAGGGAATACTCCCTCGAACAAAAAGGAAGCCAAAAAGCTTCGAATACAGGCGGCAAGGTACATCATTATCAACCATGACCTGTTCAAAAGAACATTTGGGGGGCCCTTGGGGAAATGTCTAGGGCCAAACCAAACGAGGCGCGTCCTCGAGAAAGTACACGAGGGCCACTGCGGTGCCCATACAAGCAACTGAGCACTCGTTAGGTACCTCATTCGGGTAGGTTACCACTGGCCCATAATGAAGAAGGAAGCCGCCAACTATGTCAAGAAGTGTGAGCAATGTCAGAATTACGCCCCTATGATACACTAAGCAGGTGAGCTCCTCTATTTGGTTACATCACCATGGCCGTTTATCAAATGGGAAATGGATATTGTCGGGCCCTGCCAGCAAGTCGAGGTAACACACGATTCCTTTTAATTTTAACTGACTATTTTTCCAAGTGGGTGGAAGCAGGTGCATTCCCCAAACTACGCGAGCAGGAAGTTATCACATTTATATGAAGAAACGTCATATGCCGCTTTTGCATTCCCAAAGAAATCAACTGCGACAACGGACCCCAATTCACCAGGAAAAAGACCTCTGAGTTCTTCAAAAAATGGCGCATCAAGTGAATACTCTCTACACCATGCCATCCTGCCAGTAACGGTCAAGCCGAATCCTCCAACAAAACAATATTGAACATGAATAAAAAGCTTGAGGACTCCAAGGGATTATGGCCAGAATTGCTACCAGAGGTACTATGGGCCTATCGCACTATGCCAAAAACGAGCACAGGCGAAATGCCATATTCACTAGTCTACGGGACTGATGCCATAATACCTGTCAAAGTCGGGGAACCTAGGCTGAGATACTCCAACGAAAGTGGACAAAACAATGACATGAACAAAAAACTAGATCTCGACGAGGTAGAAGAAAGAAGAGACATTGATTACGTAATATTGGTAGCCCAAAAACAACAAGTAGAAAGGTACTACAACAAAAAATCCAGAATACAATCACTCAAAGTTGGAGACTATGTTCTCAAGGGAAAAACACAAGTGAGCAAAGACCCAAAAAAGGAAAACTAGGAACCAATTGGGACAAGCCATACAAAATCACGGCAACAGCAAGAAAATGAGCATTCCAACTAGAAACAATGGAAGGAAAACTACCATAAAACAATTGGAATCTCGCCCACCTCAAATACTTCAACTTCTGAAAAAGGACGACCCTCAAGTCGTACTCTTTTTCCCTCACGCGGATTTTATTCCAACTGGATTTTCTCGGGGAGGTTTTTAATGAGGCAACAAAAGGGACATCTAGAAGTTCAAGTATCATTCATCGCCCGGCCTGGCGACTGCTTCTCTAGGCCGAACGATGAAGGAACTACATACATGGAAACTTCTCCAATATTTGTATGAAACGCACATGTATAGTATTCTCCAGTGAATGAAATAAAGCAACATTTTTACTATGCATAAAGTTTCTTTTTCACATCACACATTCGACCCCGCTCGAATTACTTTACATTTGACACCGCTTGAATTACTTTACATTCGACACCGCTCGAATTACTTTACATTCGACACCGCTCGAATTACTTTACATTCGATCCCACCCGAATTAATTTACATTCGACCCCGCCCGAATTACTTTACATTTGACCCCACCCGAATTACTTTGCATTCAACCTTGCTCAAATTACTTTACACTCGACCTCGCTCAAGTTACTTTAGGATCTACAATCGACTACGCCAAAACACTACACACAAGCGGCCGAAAAGTCAGGCACTTCGCCGCATAGAAAACAAAAATTGGCAATCTGGAAATACATAGCAAAAATAAGTACAACGGCCCTACGTTGCGTCATCCCCTCCGGCATACTCATCATTATACCAAGAATCAGAGGCGATCATGTACGCATCATCATCAATATCCTCCGCGCCAAGCGTACCGGGATCATAACCACAAGCTTCACGAGCCGCACATGCTTTAACGCGGACCCCTTCGAGGTCTACCTCAAAAACCTCCCCATCAACCTTTAGGGACTTGTACACATCAAGCTGAGCCTCGGCATGAACCCACATCTCATACAACTCCCACGGCATGATGGGATCAATAGAAGTATGAGACGTAGACGGTTGCAACTGTTGTCGCACTTCCTCAGCCTTCATAGCAAACAACCTGTTCATTTAATCCGGACAACTATGCCTCTAGATCATGGATCCGTTCTTCTAACCTCGCCACCTTGAGCGTCAACGTCTCCACCTCATTATCCCACTCAGACCTACAAACACACAGGGCGTCATCCAAGGCTGCTACTTCGGATATGGCATCCATCATGCCTTTTTTGGCACGAGTCAATTCCTCAACCTTAATGCTCAACTCGCCCCTCAGATCGGTAGCCTCTATTTCTCTCTGCCCAAGCTCAGCAGTTAAGGAAGCCACTCATGCTTGAAGGTTCGTATTCTCGGCCATCACCCTTTTGCTCACCTCGAGCTCATCCTCCTTGGCCTTAAGAGCCGCTTCAAGCTCACTACACCGACCTATGGCCTTCATCAGCTCATCATCCCACTCCTTCATCTCCTCAACTTTCATCGCCAACTCCTCTTCTCTCTGTTTGAGCCCGTCACGAAATAGCTGAAACTTGCTATCTTAGTTAAAGACATCGGCCGACGCTTGATGTGTGGTACAATATTCTATATACTTAGAGGTCACCTTCTTAAAAATGGTCGTCCTCCGTTCATCCCTCCGGTCGCGTTCAATCCCTATAATGAGAGTCTGACATGCAAAGGAAAGAAAGTCAGCATAAGCATATTACCCATGAGAGACAAATCCTAATAGTTAAAAACACTTACTTGCAAAGCCATGCCAGAAATACTCAGCGACAGCTCTGCATCACTTATCGTCCGAAGCACCGCATTCTCAGAAGTAGCGCACAAGGGGCGAAGGACGACATCGCCTGCTCAGAGTTGGCGAAAAGGTCGTAACCCACGAGAATGAATGCATGTCAGTTAGGACCCTCTATCCACGCGGGTATTTCTCTCCAAAATGGCCCGCAACTCTTCAGGATCGATGTCCAAGCCTGAACCATTATCCTCTGTGAGCACCGCTCCATCTCCTCCAGCCACCGATGATGTGCCACCTTCAGCAGCCCGTATAGTTGCCTACCTTGACGTACCCCCTCGTCTCTAAGGGAACTTCCCCCCATTAATAGCAACCGCCATAAAAATGGCCACAACGTTAGGCACAAGTGCAGACGCCGCCCTCAAGGCAATGACCTTCCTCGTTTCAACACTAGTGGCGATGGTCTTCCCAAGCTCCATTCTTCGTCTCTTTCTCGATGGCGACTCCTCTCTATTAAACGAGTCATCTACAAGGTGGTAGATAGGTCAGGAGAGATCTCATCCCGTGTTGGAGCATTCTGAGGAGGAGAGTCCCTAGCTAATAGAGCCTGAGTACGACCTTCGCGGATAGACTCAGCCTGAGTAAATTGCATCCCTGCCGATGCAGTAGCATGGCGAAATGCCGGCACTGGAGCTTTCTTATTGGAAGCCCATAGACTTGTCACCATAAGGAGGTCATATAAACAAACAACGATAAACAATAGAAGGCCGAAACAAAAGTACCACTTACTAGCCGGGACCTTCGGTCCAAAACGTTTGTAGAAAACCACTCAAGCTCGAATACCCGTCATGTGAGGTAACACGAGAGCCACTTAGTCTTCAATGACGAAAACGTGGAGGGGTGCACACCTCTCAGCTAAAAAAACACAAAGAAACCACAAATGAATGAAAAACAAACAAAGGGACGAAAAGAAGACAACAAGCGTAAGCTAACAACACCTACGATTATAGTTCCACTGATCCGGAAACCCAGCAGGGTCCGATACAAAGTTTTCGGTTTTGATAAAGAAGTAATTGTGCCAAAACCTCCGATTCGTCATGTCGTCCATTCCAACTATCAATCCTTTTCTCCCACGATATCGCAGGTGTATCATAGTGCCTCTGTAAAAACTTGGTGAAAACAAGTGTAATAGGTGGCGGATACCGACCTCACAACCGGCCAATTCCGCATACTTTGTCGGCATCAGGAAAGCTTTATACAAATACGGGGATAACTGTGTTAGGTTGACATTGTAAAATTGGCATAATTCCTCTGCCGGCAGGAGAAGATGGAGAGTATAACCAATTAAGAATAGGTAGACATAAAAGGCACAGTACCCAGGTCGATGGACCTCCACGATGTCATCGCCAGCTGGAACTATCTCGACGTAAGAAGGGATATGATATGTAGACTGGAGCTCAACTATATGAGATGGTCCGATCTCGGAGGTTACTTGAACGGGAGCAGGAGCAGGTTCCTTATGAAAATCGCTCCTGGACAAAGGGTTTATGGGAACTATCTCCTCCACGGTAGGAAAGCTCTCATCCTCTTCAACCACGAAATCCTCGCCGCTGGAAGGAGGAGCCACCGACAACGGAGTGGCGTCAGAAATTTCATCGTCAATACGAAGGGTGTGTGACATATCGATGATAAAAGGTATGCTAGTAAACCTGAAAAAGGAGGTAACAACTAAGGTAAGAATGAGAGATGTGGAATCGTGAGAACAAAATCAAGAACAGAAACTGGCGGAAACTTTTGAAAAACGAAACCCCCATCTATTTATAAAATTGAATCGCACGATAATCGAGGCAAACGATTGCCAATGCACCAAAACCAAAGCGACAAGCACACTGATGCTGTCTCGGGAAGATGCGTAATGATGACGCGCGTAGCTGTGACGTCACCCCAACGAAACCACAACAATCATGACTCCACTAATTGTGTGTCTCTCTCTCGACCTTTGTCGACCCGGCTCATGCAACAGCCAAATTCTCCCGAAACAAAGGCAAATCATGTCCACTTATCGAGGGAGTGCTAGGCCACGACCTCAACAAGCAAAAAGACTTACTGTATAGGTTCAGATTTGGTGATTCAGCGGTAATGTATAAGTAAGACAAAGGATGGGGTCGACCATGATATAGCGATTGGAGGCTGCTCTTACAAAGGCTAGTGCCTAAAGCGGGCAGCCGTGGTGAGAAAAGAACGGTAGCATATGTTTAGAGGTAGATATTCTTTATGCTGTACTTTTGGGAAATACCCCTTATAAATAGGAAGAGATAGAAGACAGAAAGGGGGATCTTCTTCACTTTCTGAGAAGAACACATTGTAAAGGTTGACAAAAGAGAATATCCAAAAGTTGTCTTGCTCGTTGATTATATTATTGAAGCACATGTTGTTCAATCTTTATCCATAAATCCAAAGACTCCATACCCAACTTGACTGCTCACTTTTCCACGATTGTTGACAGAGGAAAGGAACATCTCAATCATATAATAATTGGGTGGTAGATCATTTCTTATTACATTCTTTGCCATTACTTACATGTATTACTTATTCATGCTATCATATGTATTGTCAATCATAGAGTATTAAATCCGTTATTTAATGTTATTGCACTATTCGTTATTTTATGTTATTCGGTCTAGAATTTATTAAGTTCAACTGAAATTCGCCCTTTAATGCATCATCAATTGGTATAGACAAAATGATTTAGCACTTTTTTGCTCAAACAACACCATCAATACCAAATTTTCTCCGTTTAGCGTGGCTTTAGGTCTGACTTCTTTTATTTACAGGAAATAAATGACTTTGTTGTTTTGTAACTTCGGAGCATCAGTTATTTACTTCAAAGCAGTGATTGAATCTTGATATGTGGAGCTTCATTTCTGGATTCTTATGAGGTTGCGTTGTCATTGTTGGGAAAGAATCAATAACTGCTTCGAATAAATAATACTTTTATAATAGTAAGTTACAAACGACAACGATCATACATAGTTGAGATCGAAACTACATTTCTTTTGAAAAATAAAAATTAATTAATGCTCATAGAATTCCGCCATCCTTTACTCGGTACCATATCCTATATATTTTTATACTCCCTCTGTTCACTTTTACTTAATACATATATTGAAAATAGATTTTATTTTTTACATGTCACTTTATTTATATTAAGGGAAGATTAAAAAAAATTCGGTTATACCCATAGTCTTTATTACTAATTTCAAATTATTTTCTCAAATCCAATAAAATATGCATCAATTAACATGAGTATCATGATAAATTATGCACTAGTTATCTTTTAGTAATGGCTATCTATTTGATGATATTTATCTGAGAACCTCTTTGTGTGTCTATAAATGTTATTTGATTTAACTGTTGTTGAAATATATATATTTTTCTTTAGTTCTCTATTTTGCTAAGCATTGAAGTTTGAAGTTATTTTTTCTTTTTAAATATCATGTATTAGCTTGAGTATTTATATCAACTATTGTATACCCTGTAATGATTAGTGAATAATCATCAAACTGTGATCATATTTTTGCCTCTTTCCTTCAATAGATTTCTTGTATTGATTCCATTGTTTCAATCTTTTGTGACTAGTATAGTTCAAGAGACGAATCTTTAAATTTAATAACATATATAATGTTTTTGTTCGGTGTACTAGTTTGGTATTGTTTAATAATATTGAACACTTCTTCAGTTTTATTTGTTTATGACTTTGTGTTGTCCATGCTCCAGGGTTTAGACCTATCATAGAGTTTTTGAGTAGGCTTGCTCTAATGTAATTTTATTGGATTTAGGAAGAGACTTTTAAGTTATTTGGCCAGTGTTGCAGGCAATTAAATATAATTTTGGCTGTCTTAATAAGTCCAGTTTGGAGGCAGTAAAAGGACTACCAAAATTGAGATTAATGAGTATGGTGTAGAAGGCCCAATGTTGTTGTTGCTTCTTGCTTTATCTGGAAACTCTCCTCTATACTATAAAGAACTTTGTGTGTTCGTTCATGGAGAGAAGCTCAAACATGGATACACCATGAAACCTAGCTGATTTGGATGATGTTGTGTACTTCATTTATAAGTGAGTTATGTCTTGTGCTTTTGGTACTCTAAAAATACCTACACATATAAAGTGGCGTGTACATAATATTATTTTTATACTCCTGTAGCAGTGTGAATTTTTCAACTTTTTTTTGCATAATGGATACGATACCTTTATTATTCTTACCTCTTGCTAATTATACTAGCCGTCGAAAGAGAGATAAAATTGTCTGGAGCATGTGAAAGGCACATTACAAGTTAATTCTGCAACTTCATCTTTTTTGTGTTAATATAAATTTGTCTGTTGATACTGCAATACTACTGCATTATCATGTTAAAACTATTCTTCGTGTTTCAATTTTGTGATAAGAATGTATTAGGTGTACTCTCTAGCAATTAATTATTAAAACTGATTGTTGGATATGAATGTGTGAAGTTGAGTATGAAACTAACAACCTGAAGGTGTGCACAACAATTTTTTTCTTTCTACTTTTAATAGCTTCTATTGATATTACTTGGAGTTATCGAAGATGCTTGTTACAACAAGTAAATTTATTTTTGCTGGGCGCATATTAGTATGAAGAAGTGTTTCAGCCTGTTGTTGCTTTTTGTGTTTGATTGGGAATGAGATATGAAGTTCTTGCCGTATGAAGTTTGGTGTTTCTCATTTGACTGATTTTTCTAAAATATAAAGTTGCGGCCTTTTTCTTAACGCTTGCCTGTCATATTTAATATTGTCACATGCAACTTATACTCCTTAAGTCGGACTCATTTGGATATTATTTGGATGGTAGTCCCCAACAACTTTCATATCTTTTGACTTACTGTAAAATTGATTAAATTGAACTATATGTTAATTTTATGTATGCTGCTTCCTTTCCATGTGAGTTCTTTTTCAATTAATCGCTATGAAAATAAATCCGATATAACTTAGTTTTTTGATGGTTTTGTAGGTAAGGCAAATGAAGAAGGAGTAAACAAAAGAAGTGAACTACTTTAGATATTGGTTGATGGTTGCAAGGTCTTTAGATGTTCTAGGAATTTTTTTATTTTAGAAGTTCTATGTATGTCAACTCTTTGAAGTTGTCAAACAGTATTGTACATTTTTCTTTAATAAAAGATAATACTACTTAATTATTTGGATTGTGATTTTGTTGTTGCATAGCTTCTTTTGTGATTTATATAAATTTAAGTATATATATAAATAAATAATTATTGTCATAAACCATCATCCCATTGCAATAGGCAAAATCCGTTACGATAGCTCTTAAAAACCATTGCGATAGTTCTTAAGACCTCTAATAACCGTTGCTATAGCATCAAAAACACGTTGCAACAGCCACTACAATCGTTGCAAAAATGATAATTGCAACGGTTTTGAACCGTCACAGTTGAAAGAATAACTGTTACACTAGAAGCGGTCGCGACGGTTCTTAAACCATTACAATAGATAGGCTTGGTGCAACGAATTTCGAACCATTACAAAAAACCGTTGCAATTGGCCTATTGGCACGCGACCTGATGTTACGAGTTCTAAACCGTCCAAATAGATCTATGGCAACGGTTTTACTGCCTATTGCAACAGCTTTGAAACCGTTGCAATAGGCCAATTTTTTAGTGGTGACTTCATTTATTATCATTAATGAGCGTGAAAAGTCAAAACGTGTCAAGTAAAAGTGAACGGAGGAAGTATGTTTATACTCATTTCAGTCCACTTTAATTGATTTTCTTTTTTTTTTCAGACACATTAAAAACCTTTTAGCATTAATTTGTATATAGGATGTAAGTAAATTAAAATTTGAGTAGGGAGCTTAACAAAGTTTCAAATAGCGTATAGAAATATAAAAATCTCTTAATTAAAGCTTGGTAAGAATTGGGCGGGTTGGGCTATGATCCCCAAATTTTAGCCAACTTGACCCAAACCATCTCAGCCAAGTTACTTTCGGGCGGGTCATTAACCCGCCCATTTATTGACTCAACCCATTTTGACCTGCTCAAATCAGTCCAACCTGCCTATTTGACACCCCTATTAATAACTAACTACGATCTAATACATACGTGTGAGGTACATTTTACGCTTATTTATGTCTTATTAATATTTGAACAATCATAAGATCAACCCATAATTGAGGTATTTTTTGTTTAGAATAATTACTATTGAGAGCAAAATAGGGAAAAATAATTAGATTTCTCTTGAACTTCTATAATGAAAAATAATTTGAGATAATTATTTTTAGAAACTACATAAATAATTTGATAAGAAAGGAGTAATATATGTTTGAGGCATGGACCATTCAGAATATATTAAATGAACATCATCTACAATCGGTAGAGCCGTCAATATGGGCTTGGCCCGTTGGGCCAGCCCAGCCCAGCCCGTAAGTTAGCAGGGATGGGCTAGAATTTTTGGAGCCCGTTTAAATACGAGGCTTTTAAGCCTGGCCTGAGTAAGCCCGTGGCCCGTGAGGCTTGATTGAGGCTGGGCTGGGCCGGCCCGTGGGCCTAATAAAATAATTATTTAAAATATATAAAAAATAAAAAGTATAATGCCTTTAGATATGGAAAGTCAGAAGTGGATCTTTACTACGAGGAACCAAAACTTGATCTTGAGAAGTTTCAAGAGGTGTTGTTATCATGTATTGGAAGGACCATTCTAGAAAATATCCCGATCCTTCAATGATGGTGCGTGATGTACTTAGCATTCTTATTACCATTGTACTATCAGAATCAATATTTAGCATTGGTGGCATGTTCTTACAAAGTATAGAAGTTGCATTTATTATGAGAATGTCCAAACACTTGTTACTACTTGAAATTGGCTGCACAGGTTTTCCCAAACTCAAACTGGTAATATTTTTTATGTGAATTTAAATATTATTAATTTTTAAAATTTAATTATTTTTAATATTTAACTAATTAATATTGCATATGAATTGTAGATGAAAGTAAAGATGTTAAGACAACCTTGTCACAAGCGGATTCAAATGTGTTTGATGAAGATGATGTGTTGGATATCTCATAAGCATCATGAACGTTCTCTTGAATAGTTTGTTTTAGTTTTGACTTTTAGTGAATGAAATACAGTTCTGTTTTTACTTTTTTTTTAGTATTTATTGTGATATATTAAAACAATATAATTAAGTTTTGTGTATCTTTTCCAATAAGATATTTTTTAAAATTTAAATAATTATCTTTTATTAGGTCAGAACTTAAAGAAAAAATATAAAATTATATTTTTAAAAATAATGGGCCGACCCGTGAGGGCCCGCGGCCCATATAGAACTGGGGTGGGCTGACCATTATAAGGCCCATCAAAATGGTGGGCTAGCCCAGCCTAGCCCGTCAAACCATTTTGACAGCTCTAACAATCGGTAGCACCAATTCAATAGATCTGTCTTTATTTTCAGATCCATGCACCACGTACTCCTCATGCAAATAGACTGCCCTCTATTTTGTCCTCTTATAGCTAGCACTTCCAAGCCATGAACTACCCATGCACCATGTACTCCTCATGCAAGGATATCGTCGTCGTCCACTTCTCCACGTACTATCTCAAACAAATAATCCAAAGGATTCAGCTCTAACATTTATGTAACAATTTACTAGACTAATTCAATTATTTCAGGCATTTCTTGGAAGTTGAAGTTTAAATGAACAATACATAAATTCAATCTGAGTACTCACTGTAAATCTCATTAAATGCTATAGCTACAGATGCAATGTGCATGTATATTTTATTTTTCTAAATAATAAAAATATTCTACATAAGACTGAAAATTGTAGAGTATCTAATTTGACCCTTGTTTGGAAATGGTGATTCATTTTTAAATAAACGGAGTCTTATAATAACAAATACTGCCAAACAATAAATGCTTCACAGTCTAGTAAAACAGAACTAGTATTTCACTCGAAGGATCGCCATAAATCTAAACATATTACATAGTAAAACATGCTGTATGTGATGCACCGTGCTAACAATTCTCATGTGCTTACACTCTCAAATGCTTATTCACTCGATATTGTATATGGCCCATATGGCCAGAGAAGATCCGTCCCGAAATATATATATCACTGACCATCGGTCACCCAGTACCGAATAGGGCCAATTCAGTCCGTGAAGAAGATCCATCTCCAGATATATAATGTTTCGGACAAGATCCATATTCAGAGAAGATCCATCCCTAAATAACATCAACAGCGCTAAAGTATGAGTGGACCCAAATTTCTTACTATATAGAGAGAGAGCAGGGTGGAGAAAGATTTGCAGCAAACCTCCTTCCAATTATTTTCTTTAATTCAATGTCGGCTCCAAATTCTAATAATATCGCAGTGGTAATGGTGCCCTTTCCTGAATACAAATTTTATCCAACTTAAATTTACTTAATGAGGGTAAAAAAGTCGAATAATATTTCGCTAAGAGCTTTCGTATTTTTAATATAGTATATATATATATATATAGTATATATATATATATATATATATATAGAGATTGATTTAATGGAGGCTCCAAATTCTAATAATATAGCAGTGGTAATGGTGCCCTTTCCTGAATATGAGCACTTAACCCCACTTCTTCACCTGTTCCGACTTATCTCTTCCTACGATATTCCAGTCCACTATGTCAGCGTTGGTGAACGAAATCAAGAACTGAAGCTTCGGCTACAAGGATGGAACCTTGACCAATTCCCCAACATACAATTCCATGACATCATTGGAAATTTTGAGGTAGAGGAAGACAATTTGTCATACGTTGCATTCTTTGACATGCTCGGTGAGCCTTTATGTGAAATTGTAAATTAAAGTGAAGATGTTAAGACAACCTTGTCACAAACGGATTCAAATGTGTTATGATGAAGATGATGTGTTGGATATCTCATAAGCATCATCAACGTTCTCTTGAATAGTTTGTTTTAGTTTTGACTTTTAGTGAATGAAATACAGTTCTGTTTTTACTTTTTTTTTAGTATTTATTGTGATATATTAAAACAATATAATTAAGTTTTGTGTATCTTTTCCAATAAGATATTTTTTAAAATTTAAATAATTATCTTTTATTAGGTCAGAACTTAAAGAAAAAATATAAAATTATATTTTTAAAAATAATGGGCCGACCCGTGAGGGCCCGCGGCCCATATAGAACTGGGGTGGGCTGACCATTATAAGGCCCATCAAAATGGTGGGCTAGCCCAGCCTAGCCCGTCAAACCATTTTGACAGCTCTAACAATCGGTAGCACCAATTCAATAGATCTGTCTTTATTTTCAGATCCATGCACCACGTACTCCTCATGC
>MU788819.1:0-25947 GCA_026770625.1 Nicotiana glauca
CTTTGAAATTTCCCGGACCAGATAATTTGAGGAACAAATTTTGAAGAAATGAACCTTCTCTCAAGAACCCCTCCTTCCTCTCTCTTGTTTTGTTCAGAAAAATGGTTAAAATGAGGGCTTAGTGTGTTATATTAGAAAGGGGTTCGGGTTTTAAATTTTAGAAAATGGAAGTCCGGGTAAGATCTGCGGTCGCACTATGCGACCGCATAATTGAAATGCAGTCCGCATATTGGACCGCAGAACTGACCCCAAATCACTGGACATCTCTGCCTGGGTATGTGGTGGAAATGCGGTCCGCATATTGATTATGCGGTCGCATAATGGAACGCATTTTCAACATCAATTTAGACCAACTCTCTGATTCACTATGCAGCAAGAATGCAGTCCGCATATCGATTATGCGGTCGCATAATAGACCGCATTTTCAACATCAACTTAGACCAACTCTCTGATCCACTATGCGGCAGGAATGTGGTCCGCATAGCTAATATGCAATCGAATTCTGGACCGCGTAAATGACTATTTTCTGGAAACTTGATTCTTTTGATTTTTAAAGGCTTAAATCACTATCAAGGGTCCGAATTCTACACATTCCTAACACATATTCAGAGTCGTCACCGCGGGTTACTAAGTTTTGAGACCAAAAATTATTTACGGGACCTTACATTTCTCCTTCACTTCCCATGATGACTGATTTCCAGTCGAAGATTTTGCTTGTTTATGGACTAACCCCTTTCTCTGTCGTCCTCATCACATAGAATACCTTTCTCTGTTCAGACCCAATATTCTTTTATTTGTTGCATTACATGAACTGGTACCTCCCCAACCTTTGTGTCTCACATGATTCCTACAGCACGTCCATTGCCCCCACTTTGTGCATATGTTGTTCTTTTTTGGCTTAAACACGGACCTCGGCCTTGAGGTCTTGCTCCTTCACTTGTCATGATAACTGATTTCCATTTGAAGACCCTGCTCGTTCCTTAACTAAATACTTCCTTAACACCGAACATACCTCTTCTCTGTTCAAACCCCATACCTTCTACTTGTTGCATTGCTCCTGAATTGTCATTTACCAACCTTTGTGTCTCACATAAACCCTAAAGCACGATGCTTGTCACCATTCCATGTATATACTGTTCTTTCTTGACTCAACCACTGGCCTTGACCTTGAGGTCTGTTGCTCCTTCACTTGTCAGGATAATTGATTTCTTCTTGGAAGATCTTGCTTGTCACTGGTTTACCACCCTTTTTGTTAATCTTATCATAGAAAATACCTTTGATCCGTTCACCCTAGCCCTCATTTTGTTGCATTGTACATGAATTGATATATACCAAGCCTTTGTATTTCAAATGAATCCCAAAGCATATTGATTGTTACCAGCTCAGTGCGCTTGTTGTTCATTCCGAACTTATGACACTTTGATGTGCTAAACAGATTCTATTTTGTACAATTGGAAAGCTGGTGGTAGATTTTGAAGTCATTTCTCACTTGTTATGACCAAACAGACTCAAGAAGAGGAAGTAAATGAGACAAAAGGAACAGAGTAGAGGACAATGGAAGGAGATGATTCCTACAGAGTAGAAACCTATCAGATGTGGATACTAACTCTAATGACCATGACATGCACCTGCAACCTATTCTGTTAAGCAAATCTGATGTTCAGCTCTTGTCGTACCTTTTTGGCGTGAAACTGGGCTTCAATGCTCTGCTTATCCCATCTGATTCACAATCCTTCTTCGACTTGTAGTGCCCAAAGGGTTTTCACCATCAAGCCTCTCTCATTTTGGTCTTTGTCTCAACTCACCGTCGCCTTATGGTGCACGTAAAGGTTTTCACCAATAAGACTCTCTTATTTTTAACTTCTCTCAGATTTCCTCGCCTTATGGTACCCGTGAGGGTTACACCAATAAAAATCACTCATTCATCATTTTTCTGCTTGGACCAGAGTGTTGTCCCTGACAAGGATTACCTCTTCTTTCTTGACTTGGAATTTCTTGAAGACTGATCAGAAGGTCTTTCTTTGGACCATAATGTGGGATTTTGGATAGGGTTAGAAAGAAAGGGTATCAAAGGCTCAAAACAATTCAACATGGGTTCAAAATTACAACTTTCAGAATCAAATTTCTCACAACAACCACAACTTCTCTCCCAGTTTCTTTCTTGCGGACTTTTGGATTTTTATTTTGGTGTGACTGAACCTCATAGAGAGGCTGCCTACGTATCCTTTCAGAATCAAGTCAAACGTAGTTCATGCGACTACTTTTGTTGTGGTGATCTTTCCTTTCTTCCACTTCCTTTTCATTCTTTTCTTTCTCTTTTCTTTTCTTGCTTTTCTCTTTTCTTTTCTTGCTTTTATCTTTTCTTTTCTTTTCTTTACTTTCTCTTCTTTTCTTTTCTTGTTCTTCGTTTTTCTTTCTTTTCTCTTTTTCCTCTTTTCTTTTCTTTTTCTTTTTCTCTTCTTTTCATTTCTTTTTCTTTCCCTCTCTTTTTCACTATTTTTCTCTTGTTTCTCCACCTACTTTCCCCGCTCGGGCTTATGAGTTTTATTATTAATTCCGAAAGAGGGGTACACAAGAAAATAATCGAGGCTCAAAGGGGTAACAAAGGATAAAGTATTTGGATAGCAGAATAAAATGCCTTCGTCATTCTAATCTCCAAAACATGCCAAGTACAAACTACACAGTTAAACAAGCTGAGGAAAACACACATAATACCTTTTGATTGATTCACATATTTGCCTTCTGTATTTGTCAATTACCTAGCACCATTGGACAACAATCTCAGTACCATGAATGCCCACCTGTAAGCTTGGGCAAACTTGCCTTTGGCTTTAAACCGAAGCGGCATGATGCATTTCAATAGTATTTCTTTATGTTCCATATGCCCCCAGTTTCACCTAATTTGGGCTCGAAGTGATCTCAAAATGCCATTACTTATTTCCCTCGAATGTCCTTACTTCTTCAACATTGTTTTATTGCTTCATTACTAAACTGACTTTTTAAAAACCAGGCTGAGTGCGTGCATATTATGTCACTAGAGCCAACATGGAAAGAATTGTAAAAGGAGAAGGGAACTAAATAAAATGACTAGAAATTGCGGGAAACAGAGAATTGCATTAGACTGACGGTGAACGGGTTTAAACAATAAAACAAGCAAACTAGACTAGAGTTACAACCCTTGAACAAACCTAACAGCACTACACAAGCTGCTACGACGAGACAAACAAGGCAAAGTGAAAGGATAGAAGGGTTTGAGTCACAAGACAATATCCGGATTACAACCCTAAAATAACCCGGACAACAGAAATGACAACAAAATAAACCACCAAAACTCCAAGAAATAGAGCATCTTTCCAAGCACCAAACTCGACATCTTAGCCACTAGATTGCCCATCAAAACTGCTGGGGTCTTCACCAATTTCAATATCATTGACTTCATTTAACGAGTTTCTGAGAGGATTCTCATACTCCCTATCGCCATGGATCTTCCCCACAAAATGTGCACCATCATATGCAGGTAAAGGATTCTGTGCAATGTTCTGGGTGGCACTGTCCTGGATCGCAATTATCCCTTCCTGAATCATTCTTTCTATCTCTCTTTTCAAATCCTGGCAACTTTCGATATCGTGCCCCTGGGCATTGGAATGGTATTCACACCTTTTAGAAGGGTCAAAGCTTCTTGCACGCTTGTCCACATAATTCGGAGGAATAGGTGCGATCAGGTTATAATGCTTTAATCTCTCAAACAAACTTGAACAGGTTTCTCCTATTGGTGTAAAATTATTTTTCAACCTTGTTTCCCTTCTATACCCTTGGCTTGAATGTGGGTTATAGGATACTTGGAAATTTTGTGAAGGATGGTGGGGACCTTGCGGAGCTCGTGCTCGCCTTTTGGAGTGACTCAGTGGTTGGGCAGATGGCCGGATATTGTTCGCAGGATAATGTTGAGGTAGATTATGTGGAGTTTGGGGATGCTCATGGGGTCGGTATTAAGGCCGAAAGCATTTACCAAGAACGACCACCGGACCCTGTCGTCGGTGGGACTTAGCAACACCTTTTCTGTCAATGGGAGGGCTATCCCGAACGACTTGTTTGTTCCATCTAAGCCGAAATTCCCTAAAGCTTTCCTTAAGTTTATTTTCCATCTGAGATAGGGAGGAGCGGTCTGAGGTAACACTCGATTTGCATTGAAAGTATCGGACAAAATCTTGAGCCATGTCACCCGATGTAAGCCACTTATCAACATCTTGACGGGTATACCAGTCCAAGGCTGCCCCAATTAGGCTTTCACTGAAATATTCCATCATCACATCATCTTTATCCCCAACAATCCTCATTTCATTGCAATAGACCCTCAGGTGGGCCACCGGATCTCCACGCCCATCGTACAAGTTAAATTTCGGTACTTTGAACCCTACGGGCATGCTGCCCTGGCCTTTCACTCTTCGCTTGTCCCTGAAGGACTGTTCTATGCTTTTCAACTTCCCGGGTACCCCTTCTCGCCCTTCTCTTCCCGTAACCCTTTCATCTCTAGCATGAAGCTGCTCATCCTGGGAGCTCTTCTTGTATGAATCGAGGACCTTGCGAGCAACCTCTGAGGGGTGATATTGGGCATTGTGAGCTTTGAGTGGGTATTCATTGTTTAGGGTAGTGGACATGACATGAGAGTAATTTTGGGAAGATGTAACTGGAGGATGAGTGATGGAGTTACTAGGGTAGTTGGGACAATTGTGGTAAGCGGGCGTATCTGGGGAATATGGAGGATCATCTGGCATTGTGTTGGGGGTTTGGGTGAGGATAGTATCCGGAAAAATTGGTGGCGGGGGTGATGCCTTCCCAGTCATCCAGGCTTGATACATGTCTGCCATGCGTTGTCTTAACATCTGCACCTCTTCAATCAACCCATTATCCTGTCCAACCAACTGCTGTCGGGCATCAGTACCAACAAACTCAGTTCTCTTGTTGTTTTCCATTGTCTTTTGTCCTTGTGCTGCAACCACTTTAAAACAACAAACCAACCACCTTTCTGAAATGTCACGACAAAATGAAACCATCATGTTAGCGTTAGGGCATTTAACATATTGGTACCCGCACATTTGGGGGGTGAATGCACCTAAGAAGTTAACAGTTCCTATTATGCTTTTGATCGGTCGCATGAGTCATCCCAGCTTTTCCTTATTTCCAATTGCAAAACTCTCTCTTTCTTCGTTTTTTTTTCTTTCACTTTTTCTTTTTCTTTTTCTTCTTTCACTCTCGCCTTTGTCTTCTCTTGTTCCTATTTTCTCCCTTTCTCGATTTCCTTTTCTTTCTTGTTTTTCCGCTCTTTTCTTTTCTTTTTGCCTTTTTGTTGTTTTTCCTCTCTTTTCTTTCCTTTTTTTTCTTTTAGTTTCTGCTTTCTGGTTTTCTCTCATTTTGATTTTTCTTTCCTCTCCATTATTCTTTTCTTTCTGGTTTTTCTCTTTTGTGTTTCTTTTCCACTCTGTTTTTCCTTTTATTTCCTTCCCTCGTATTTCTTTTTTCTTTTCTTTTTCTTAGGGTTACAATCGAATATTGTGGAGATTGACTACGTATCATGACCCTGCATAAATCAAACCAAGCGTGGTTCTTGCAAATTGAATGCAAAAATAAAGGGATAATTTTTTTTTGTTTTTTCGGGATTTTTTCCAAATCTTCATTAATAGACGCCGATTACGATTTCTAAAAGGGAAAAATTGCAAAATCGACTTAAAAACACAATACAGACTCGATGACTAGGGATACAACAAAGCTTCAAATCCTGGGGTCCACGGGGTATCACTCGGCATCGCCATGGGCCTGCGCAAGACTGAGAAGGTTTCAATGTCAATTGTGACTATTTAAAGAAAACTGGCCATGTAATGGCTTATTTTAACTTAAAAAGCAAAGTGGCTATTTTTCAAAAAAATTTATTTAAGAAAACAAATACTTGGTTTTGCGAATATGGCCCTTCAGCACTCCCGAAAGGGAGATTTTAAGGCTGTGCTCGCAAACCGTTTAAAAACGACTCAGGGTGGCTGTTCTTGCAAAACAGCCTTCCGGCGCCCTTTTGGGGACATTAGGCTTATTTTCCAACAAGAATGGTGTCACTCGACTTATTTTGACAACCATTTAAATTTTACCATTATTTGGCTATTTTTGAAAAGGGATGGTTGGACCCGATGAGGGTTGCCTACGTATCTCACACCCGGTGAGAATAAAACCAGTGTAGTTCGGGCAAATAAACTAACTATTTTCGGAAACAAGACTCTTTTTGTATTTTCTTTTTCAACAAAATACTTGATAATAAAAATCTTTTGTTTTCTTTCTCTTTTTTTTTTATTGGTAAATAAAACAAACAATTTTTTAAGAACAAATTTTTCTTTTTCTTCTTTTTTTCCCCTCAAAAATTCGGCAGAGTTTCTACTCTATTTTGACATTGGTTGTTTTTCTAAAACAGGTAATTAACTTTCTACACTGCTATTCCTCTCTTGTTGCTCAATTTTTCTAAATATTCAAGTCGGTCAGCGTGCGAGTCCGAAACAAATAAATGTACATGTAACACGTAAGATGCATTAGTGTGGTCTTTTCATGTCCGACTACCTGTCCTAGACGGACTCAACCCCTGTGTTGAGTCCCCTAAGTCATATGCACGTGATGCAAATAAGTGCTCCTACTAGGGATTCGGTAAAGCATTTAGCACGTTTAGCATGAAACATGTAGGAAAATCAAATAAAGCCAAACATAACAATTATTTCAAGCTCGAATTCTTAAACCCCGAACCGAAGTTCTGGGTTTGTATCCCCAGCAGAGTCTCCAGAGCTGTCACACCTCCTTTTTTACTACACCCTCAAGGGCGTAAAGGATTTTTTCCAATTAAAGGATAATCGAAACGGGATTCAATTATTAAAGTTCAGAGTCGCCACTTGGTAAATTAATGGTGTCCCAAGACACCGGTTGAATCCCGAGCCGAGGAAAATATGACTCTGTTAACAGTCTGCAAACCAGAAATCCGGGTAAGGAATTCTGTTAACCCGGGAGAGGGTATTAGGCATTCCCGGGTTACGTGGTTCTGGCACGGTCGCTCAACTTTCGTATTTGATTTTATCTGATCTCAAAGCATGTTCTACCTGATGAGCTTTTAATTTTAAACCGCTTTTATTATTATTTTTTTAACAAGAATTACAACATCATGAAAACGCATCTCGAACCACGTCACATCAATGCACCCGTGGTTGTTGACACATTTCGACTTCGTTGAGATTTGGATTTGGGTCGCATAATGGCGCATCCGAGTTTAAGAAGGTAATTTATTAAAAGCGCGCCTAAAGAGACTAACGCTTTATTATTTTAGGGAGGGCCGTGAAATTCACTAAACGACCTATCCCGAGGTCTAAACAATTTAATATATACATTTATTGAGGGCCCCGCAAGTTTGTATTTTATTTGGCGAGGCTCGTCTCATCAATTTATTTAAAGGCCAGTTCTAATGTGACTATAGTTTTCTATTTATTTTGTCTCTAAAGAAATAAAGAAAATAAAGGCCCTAATAAGTTATTATTAGGAAAATCCTATAATCTATCAGCTGAACACTAAAAGACCATATACCATTTCATCTTTAGGCCCAAAGAACCCAATCCAGACATTGGTCCAAGATTCCCAATTGCATTAAGATACTGGTCCTGGTACAAGCCCGAACTGAGAGGGTTGCACAGGCCATGTCCCATTGAAAGGGCAAAAATAAGTCACATGATGAGGTCGAGGGAACGAGTCCCTGGAGTCGGGCGAGCCATGAGATTATTTATGACTTGGCTCATTACTGAATTACATGTTACAATTTCATGGTAAGGCAGCATATCTGTTTACTTTGAAGCAATTGAACGACTAACCAAAAACAAATTCTTCCCAGATGAGTTATTTTAATGTGAAAAACTGAACAAATTAATTCTTCTTAAACAAACTTTGAACTTCTAGATTCCAGATATCAATTACAAAAAAACTTTAATTTGGACGTACTAATTACCTTGATTATTCTATTAATACTAACATGAATAAGCTAATGTATACTTTGTTCAAATTGATCTCATAACAACAAAAACAAATTATTGCTAATCTACTATATTAACTAGTAAGACGCATACTCAACTTAAAACCAGAATTGAAGTGAATATCCTATACTAGCTCATATCAGTTATACATCTGCACCATTTCGAATTTAACTTTAGACCAAATGCTAAACTGAGCAAGTATTAATCAAGATGAAGCTATAGCATGGGCAGTCATCAACTAAAGCAGTCCAGGAGTGATTCCAGTTAACAGTTCTCAATACAATTCAAATCAAACAAACTGAATATATATCACTACTTATCAGTTGAACCATTAAAGCCATATATATCTAAATGAACACATGATCATAGATCTAAACATCAATTCATTCCAATACAATTTGTGATTACATCAGCTGTGAATTCAAGTGTGTACTTGGTATGGGAATTGAAATAGAATAGAAAAGGTCAGTCACAGCAATAGTTTCGAATAGCAACAATAGTATTCAATTCAGAGCAATAGCGCAATGAACAGGTCCAAGTAATAAACCCAGAAATCCGAAAATGTTTAAAACCAAGAAGAACTAACAACACTGACTCAACAATAGCCTGAATAACCCAACACCACTTGAAAAGCCAACCAGGGAACTTCTGAAACCCTCTCAACCAGAAATCAAGCTTGAAACGTGCAAATCAACAACTGGAATTCTAACTTTGATCTCAAGAGCACTAATGCAATAGTAGATTTCCTATTTTTGTATTTTTCGTATTGCTTTTTTTTGTATTTTTTGAGAGAACTAAGAGCTGAAGGATTTTATGATTTGAATTCTGAACTAGGGGAGTGTTTTTGGGAATTTTTTATGGCTCAAAAAAACCCCTCCTCAAGGCATGAGAATGCCCCTTTTATAGGCCTAGAGGAGGGCATTTCAGATTTTGGCCTTGCACTCTAGTCCCTATGTTATTTTCAATTTAGTCCTCAAGTTTTTAACTAGTTACTCAAGTTATACTATCTATTTTGTAATTTCCAATTTAAACCCCTTCTAGAATATCCTAGTGAGTTCTAGTTTCTTCTACCCTGTTCTAAACTACCCTGAAATTACCCTTTTATTTCTGAAAAAATTTGCTAACCTTAATTCATAGAGTCTGCTAATTATCACCACAGAATTATTAACCTAAACAAACTAACTACCCTTGAACACTAACTAATTATAACTAAAACTCTTAATGCACTAAAACCACAGAATGAATCAAGAGTTATTGACACTGAATTAATCAGAATAAAACTAACAGTGAAAGTCAGATAGAAAGACGACTGATATCCAAATTAAGAACAGACTAACTAAACCTAGACAAACAAACAGTTAAATAGAAAATTAGAAAAGAATTAACAACAATTGACACACATAAAACTGAAAATTAACACAGCAAAATAAGAGAAATACACCAAGAAAGAAAACTCACTAATATTGAAACTACTTCGACTAAAAATCCGGTTAACTGGAAATTCAACTCGGGTCATCTCCGGTGACATTCAAACTCTTTTGACACTGAATTCCTCACGAGGGCAGCCCAAGTACCTTATGGTACTAATTTGGTAAGGATTGGGTAATTTAGGGTTTTGGCCGAAAAGTTAAAAATTATCATTCGAACAGTTCCGGACATATTCGAGACATGAAGCTAAGGGGGTTTGATAGAGGAGATTTAGGTGAATCTATGGTGTTAATTTAGGGAAGTTTGGGAATGGTGGTGTGATGGCCGGAGAAGTTTAGATTCAATATTCGAGACGTTTGGACGGGATTTAAGGGAAAGGGATTGTGGATTCGAGATGAGGGAGAAGAGGGGATTTCAGGGTGTTAATTTGGGGCGGATTGGCGGTGGTAGCATCGTCGCCGGCGGTGGCTCCGGCGGAGATACAGAGGGGTATACGAGGAAGATGAAGATATTTTAGGTTTAATTATTTTTCTTCGAATAGTAATATGTAAAATGGGGAAGGGTTCCTGGCCGTTGGATCTCCTAACTTAGACGGTTAGGATTGATCCAAGGTTAAACGGGGTCGTTTTATTTAAGAGGGATTTGGACCGGGTACAAAAGGACTGGGCCGGTAAACTGGGTACATATTAATTTTTGGGCCAAGCGGAAATTTCACTAGAAAGCCCAAACGTGGGCAGCCTTCTTCCTTTTTATCTTTGTTTTTTCTCTTTTATTTTTTCCTTGTTTTCTCTTTTTATTTCTTCTTTTTTTATTTTATTTATTTATTTCGTATTTTATTTTCTGATTTTGTTAAATGCAAATTAAAAGTCAATGACCAAATTGACTCTAAAATCATATTATTTAATTTTCCAATTACACAAATTAAGACAAATTAAAACTAAAAAATACAAAAAGACCATTTTTGTTATTTTCTTTATTTTTTGATTTAAAGACAACTTAACTACTAATTAATCCTAAAAATATGAAATTGAATCCTAAATGCAAACGTCAAGTGTAATTTTTATATTTTCAAATGAATTAAAATGCACAAATAAAATGCAAACAATTAACAGAAAATAACACAAAATTCACGAAATTGTAAAATAATGAAAGAAATCATTTTGATTGAATTTTTGGAAATAATTCGTATAGGGCAAAAATCACGTGCTCACAAGCACATCAATTGCCACCCACTCAAGATGTTCTTTCTTAACTCACACCCTTAGTCCGGTCCTTGAGGTCTACAGCTCCCCTATTGGCTATGATAACTTTGACTTCTGCTTGGAAAGTCTTGCTCGTGACCGGTTTAACACCCTTTTATCAAGCTTATCACAGGAAATACCTTTGGTCTGTTCGCTCTGACCCTTCATTTGTGACATCATTCATGAATTGACATATACAAAGCTTTTGTATTTCACAAGGATCCCAAAGCATGTTGATTGTTGCCAACTCAGTGTGCCTGCTATTTTCTCTTGACTTGACGCCTTGATGTGTTCATCAGATCCCGTTTTGTTTAATTGGAAAGTTTGGTGGAATATTTTGAAGTCATTTCTCACTTGTTATGACCAAACAGACTCAGGAAGAGGACGTAAACATGACAAAAGGAACATAGTAGGAGGACAATGAAAGGGAATGATGCCTAACAAGAAAGTGACGAAGTAGAAACCTATCAGATGTGGATACCGATTCTAACGACCTTGATATGCACCTGCACCCTACTTTGTTTAGCAAATCTGATGTTCGGCCTTTGTTGTACCTTTTCACCGTGAAACTATGCTTCAGTGCTCCATTTGCCCGATCTGATTCATAATCCTTATTCGACTTGTAGTGCCCGAAGGGTTTTCATCATCAAGCCTCTCTCATTTTAGTTTTCTCTCATCTCACCTTCGCCTTATGGTGCTCGTGAAGGTTTTCACCAATAAGACTCTCTCATTTTTGACTTCTCTCATCTTCCATCGCCTTGGGGTAACCACGAGGGTTCTCCTCAACAAGACTCACATTCTTCAATTCCTTCGTTTGGATCGGCGTGCTGCCCTTAAAGTGAATCACCTCTACTCGCTTGACTTGGCATCTCTCGAAGACTGATCCTAAGGTCTTCCTTTGGGCCGTAATGTGGGCTTTTGGACAGGGTTAGAAAGAAAGGGTATCAAAGGCTCAAAACCATTCAACCTGGGTTCAAAATTACAACTTTCGGAATCAGATTTCTCACAACAACCACAACTTCTGCCCCAGTTTCTTTCTTGGGGACTTTTGGATTTTTATTTTGGTGTGACTGAACCTCAGAGAGAGGCTGCCTACGTACCCTTTCGGGATCAAGTCAAACGTAGTTCAGGCCATAAAATTACTTCGTCGTTGCGATCTTTCCTTTCTTCCACTTTTCTTATTTTTTTTTTCCTCTTCTCTTTTCATTTCTTCTCTTTTCTCTTTTTCTTTTCTTTTTCGTTTCTCTTCTTTCTTCTTTTATTTTTCTTTTCTCTTATTTCTTCTCTTTTCTTTTCTTTTATTCTTCTTTTTTTTCATTTTTTTTCTTTCTATTTCACTATTTTTCTCTTGTGTCTCCACTTACTTTCCCCACTTGGGCTTACGAGTTTTATTATTGATTCCGAAAGAGGGGTATGCAAGAAAATAACCGAGGCTCAAAAGGGGTAACAAAGGATAAAGTGTTTGGATAGCAAAACAAAATGCCTTCGTCATTTCAATCTCTAAATATGCCAAGTACAAACTATAGAATTAAACAATCATGAGGAAAACATTCATAATATGTTTTGATTTCACCAGAATTAATAACCATATCCACACATTTGCCTTCTACACTTGTCAATTACCTAGCACCATTGCACAACAATCTCGGTACCACGAACGCCCCCTGTAAACTTGGGGCAAACTTTCCTTTGGCTTCAAATCGATGCGGCATGATGCATTTCAATAGTATATCTTTATGTTCTATCTGCCCCCAGTTTCACACAATTTGGGCTCGAAGTGATCTCAAAATGCCCTTACTCATTTCCCTCGAATGTTCTTACATCTTCAACATTGTTTCATTGCTTCATTACTAAACTGAATTTTAAAATCAGACTGAGAATTATGTGTGCATGTCATGTCACTAGAACCAGCATGAAAAGGATTGTAACAAGAGAGGAGAACCAAACAAAATGACTAGAAATGGCAGGAAATAGAGAATTGCATTAGACAGACATTGAGAGAGTTTGGACTACAAAGCAAGCACACTAGACTAGGGTTACAACCTTTGAACAAACCTAGACAGCACTAAACAAGATATTACGACTAAACAAACAAAGCAAAGTGAAAGGATAGAAGAGTTTGAGTCACAAGACAATTTCCGAATTACAACCCTGAAAGTTACCCGGACAACAGAAATGACAACAAAATAAACCACCAAAAACTCCATTCTGACTGACCAAGAAATGGAGCGTCTCCCCAATTACCAAGCACGGCATCTTTAACCACTGAGTTTCACACCAATATTGTTGGAACTATCACAAGTCTTCATCACGTTGATCTTAACAAACTGCTTTTGGGTTCCTTTTGCCGGCTCGTTCTCATGATCAACCTCTGATAGCGCTGAAACCTTAGTAGCATGTGGACCTCCAAGGATCTCAAAATATTTTTCATGTTCCTTTTTGAAATAAATCATACCTGCCATATACGTCTCATTGTGCACAGGAGATGGACTCTAGCTAGTGTTTGCTGCATCTGGACTTTGCACGACAATGTCGCCTACATCAATAAGCTTCTGAATCGCATTCTTTAGATTCCAACATTTCTCTATGTCGTGCCCCAGGGCACTTGAGCAATATCCGCACCTTTGAGAGAGATCAAACTTTTTTGTAAGATGGTTCAGCGTTTTTATCTTAATCGGCTTCAACATGTCCAATGTCCTTAACCTCTGGAACAGACTGGCGTATGATTCTCCCAACGGAGTGAGGGTTTTCTTCTTCCGTAACCTCTCATTCTTAAATGCTGGATTGGGCCGAAAACCTGATCCGGGGTGGTTTTGGTAAGCTCGCGGTGGTAGATGGGCATTTTAAGGAGCTGGGTACTGTGATGTGCGACTTTGGGAGTTCTGTGGAGAGAAGTAGCATCGGGGAGGGTCATCTAGTGCACAAGGATAACCATGGGGACGACGTCGAGGCTGGAAGTGCCGATTAGGAAAATTTATCAGATCGTCTTTTCTATTCCTCTTTCTTCCAACCAAACTTATCGGGACGTTCTGAATAGCCTCCGAACAACTCACGATTTTTCCTGACTTGATCCCTTCTTTTACTAGCTCCCCCATTTTTAACACATCATTGAAAGGCTTTCCTAGGGCCCGGATCAAATGACTGTAGTAGGTGGGTCCCTGGGCCTGTAGAAAAAGCTCAACCATTTCTTCTTCGCTAATCGGGGGACTGACTCGAGCAGCTTGCTCCTACAATCTGAGCCCAAACTCATTAAAGCTTTCCTCCGGCCTCTTTTCCATCTTAGATAGCGAGGAGCGTTCTAGGGTAACACTCAATTTGTATTGAATATATCGGACAAAATCTTGAACCATGTCACCCAATGTAAGCCACTTATCAACATCTTGACGAGTATGCCAGTCCAAAGCTGCCCCAGCCAAGCTCTCCCCAAAATATGCCATCATCAAATCATCTTTCTCTCCAACGATACTCATTTTGTTGCAATAGACGCTCAGGTGGGCTACCGGATCTCCACACCTATCATACAAGTTAAATTTTGGCACTTTGAACCCTACGGGCAGGCGTACGTCATGTGGCACAATCAGTTCATGCTACCCTGGCCTCCCACTCTTCGCTTGTCCCTTAAGGACTGTTTTGCACTTTTCAACTTCCTAGGTACCCCGTCTTGCCCTTCTCTTCCTGTAACCTTTTCATTTCTAGCATGAAGCACATCCCGGGAACTCTTCTTTTATGAATCGAGGACCTTGCGGGCAGCCTTTGGGGGTGATATTGGGCATTATGAGCTTTGAGTTGGTATTCATTGTTTGGGGTAGTGCATATGACAGGAGGGAAATTTTGGGGCGAGGTAACTGGAGGACGAGTGATGGAGCTACTAGGGTGGTTGGGAAAATTGTGATAAGCGGGTGTATCTGGAGAATATGGAGGATCATCCGGCATTGTGTTTGGAGCTTGGGTAAGAGCAGCATCCGGAAAAATCAGTGGTGCCTTCCCAGTCATCCATGCTTGATACATGTCTGCCATGTGTTGTCTTAACATCTGCACCTCTCCAACCAACCCATTATCCCATTCAACCAACTGCTGTCGGGAATCGGTATCAACCAACTCAGTTATATTATTGTTTTCCATTGCCTTTTGCCCTTATGTTGCAAAGAAGAGTTACCACTTTAAAACCACAAACCAACCCCCTTTCTGGAATGACATGACAAAATGAAACCATCACGTTAGCGTTAGGGAATTTAACATATTGGTACCCGTACATTTGGGGAGTGAATGCACCTAAGTAGTTAACAGTTCCTATTATGCTTTTGATCGGTCGCATGCGTCATCCCTGCCTTTTCCTTATTTCTAATTGCAAACTTTCTCTTTCTTTGTTTTCCTTTTTTTTTCTTTTTTTTCTTTTTTTTTTTGGTCTTCTTTTCACTCTTGCCTTTGTCTTCTCTTGTTCCTATTCTCTCCCTCTTTCTTGTTTTTCCGCTCTTTTCTTTTCTTTTTGCCTTTTTGTTGTTTTTCCTCTCTTTTATTTCCTTTTTTTCTTTTGGTTATGGTCGAATCCTATGGAGATTGCCTTCTTATCATGACCCCACATGAATCAGACCAAGCGTAGTTCTTGCAGATAAATGCAAAAATAAGAACATAATTTTTGGGAATTTTCAATTTTCATTAATAACAACTGCAATTACAAAAGCCACTAGACTATTTGTTTTTCTTTTCTTGAACAAAGGAAATTACAAAAACCGACTCAAAAGCAAAAATACAGACTCGACTAACTAAGAATACATCAAAGCTTCAAATCTTGGGGCCCGCGGGGCATCACTCGGCATCGCCGCGGGCCTGCGTGCAAGACCCCTTTGCAACTGATCTAAATCATTCATGACCTGGCGAACAAATATCATCACTGAGGTAAAGAAAGTGGTGCGACCCATCCGTTCACCGGCCTAACACTTCATGACAATATAGTTTGCAATATTTCGGATCCTTTCCCTGATTCGGACCTTTTCCTGGAGGAGTCGGCTTATTTGTTGGGTATGAGCCTCTAGCATCTAAGAGTCTTATAAGTGAAGGTTTTGTAGCAATTTTATTTCCTGTTCCATCTCGGCCATTAACCCATAGCACCGGTCCCTCTCGGCTTGGAAGTCTTTGTCCTGTCGTGCTGCCTTTTCTTCCAGAGTATTCATTTTTCTCTTCATGCTCGCAATGGTACCCTCGTAGTTTCTCTTCATTTGTTGCACAAATTGGGCCCTTTCCTCAGTATTCTTGTCCCACTGTGCCCGAAGCCTTGCCATGTTTCCCTCAAATTTTTCTAATTCTTCCTGGCAGTCCAAGACTTGTTTCTTCAGCCCTTTGATCAACCTTTCATCAGATAGACTTCTTTCTTGGTTCCTGGCATCTATTTTCATTTGTCGAATCTGGGCTTTGAGTGCTTCATTTTCCTGAGCTAACTTCTTTTTATCACCTTCGTCGGCTGCAGCCTGTACACTCTTGTTGAATTGGAGATCTCGGACCTGTTGCTCCAACTATCCTATTCTAGCTCGGTACTCCCTTTCCTTAGCTTGCCAATCCCATTAAACCTGGACCCTATCGGTGAATTGTTGCACGTGTGGACTTTTAGCAGGTCTTTCTGGGATTTGAAACCTTTTTGCCGAACCACGTCAGATATTTGGGATCTGCCTCGCCTCTATCTTGGTCCTGTACTATGGTTTTAGGCTCGAGGAACCGGCACTCATTCCATATCTTTCAGATTCTGCCTTCAGGAAATGCAGCCTTCGGGCCTAATTCAATGACTTGCTCACTCAGGTCTTCATCATTATGCACGGTCTGGAATCTTCCAAGTTGTCGCAAAACTCGGTAAGGAGCATAAGGTTATATGTTCGAGTACCCATCAAAAGAATATAAGAGACCTCTGCCGACGTGTATACAGCTTTAGTAGCAGGAAGCCACCCATAAGCCCATTCAACTTTATCTGCGGTCAGGGATCTTAAGCATGACGACCAGGCCTCAGTACCCTTAGGGAACTCAATACTTCTCACCCGGGTCCCCAATTCAGCAATACAACTCAACCCGGTTAAACTGTAGTTCATATAGCCTATGCGGTGACAGAGGTGTTACTGTATCCAGAACTGTAAGAGCAAATTACAACCTTGAAAGAATTTCATGCCTTTCCAACATTTGGTCAAGGCTCGGTACATTTCTGCTACAATCAGGGGAACCACTGTGCTAGTAGGTTTTTTCATGGCAACATCTAGCATCCCTACCAAGCCGAGGTATATGTGACCATCTTCTCTCGGACAAACCACAACTCCCAGAAAGGCTACCATGAAGGCTAATCCTCATCGGGCTTCCCATTTGTCTTTATTCCCGGCGTGTGTCAAGCCGGTGTTGGGTTCCTTGAAACCTTTTGGGTTACCATACCGGTGGTATAAGAAATGCAACGTACAAAACCCCTCTGCTAGATGCGGGTCTTGAATATCCCGGCTGATGTTCAACAAATCTAAGAACCTATGAAGGGTTACCGGTCGTGGGGCCAATGGGTATCTACCTCGGAGGTTCCCTTTGAGACCCGCGTATCCCGCAATCTCTTCTAATGTAGGTGTGAGTTCAAAATCTGAAAATCAGAATACATTACGGGACGTGTAATGACCCGACCGGTCATTTCGAGCCCTAACGCATCGTTTAGCAATCTGATACCATGATCAGCTTCATTTCAGCTATTGCGACTTGTACGCATGGCCGGAATTTGATTTCAGAAGTCCAGAGTTAATTTGAGAAGAGAATTCTTATTTCGCGAGCTTAAAGTTGAAAGAATAAACTAGGGTTGGAATTTTAAGTAAACGACCTCGGAATCGGGATCCACAGGTTCCAGCAGGTTTGTATGATCATTTCAGACTTGGGAGTATGCCCGGATTGGGTTTTGGATAACCCGGAAGCATTTTGGCGCCTATTGTGGAAGATAGCATTTTAGAAGGAATTTCATAAGTTTGGCTTGAAGTGAATCTCAGTGTTATTGATGTCTGTTTGGGATTTTGAGACTGTGAATAGATCCGTATGTTTATTCTTGATTTGGGGGTGCAATTAGAAGTGAATTCGGAGGTCTGTAGGTCATTTTGAAGCCATTTGGCTAAAGATAGAAATTTGAAGGTATTTGAGGTTGACTTTTTGATATCAGGGTCGGAATCCAATTCCGAAAGTTGGAGTAGATCAGTAACGTCAAATATGACTTGTGTGCAAAAGTTGAGGTCAATCAAACGAGATTTGATAGGTTTAAGCATCGGAAGTAGAAGTTGAAAAGTTCAAAGTTCATAAAGCTTGGATTGGAGGTCAATTGATGGTTTTGGCATTAGTTTTATGATTTGAGGATGCGAGCAAGTACGTGATGTGTTTTGGGATGAGTTGGTATGATTGGTTGTGGTCCCGGGGGGCTCGGGCGGATTCCGGGTGGTTAACGGATTGAAATTGGAGTTTGAAGGGAGCTGAAGGCATCTGGTTGCTGGTATTTTCGCTTCTGCGGTTGGTTGACCGCAGAAGCGGAATCGCAAAAGTGAACGGGTGGCCGAAGAAGTGGTTTTTGGACTAAGGCTTGAGGACCACAGATGCGGTCAAGTTCCGCAGAAGCGGGACGGAATCTGTGGAGGAAGGGTCATAGAAGCGGGAAAGGTCGGCTTGGGGAGGAGCCGCAGAAGAGACTTTTGGACCGCTTAAGTGGAACCGCTGATGCGGTTTGGTTTCCACTGACACGAAGATGGGCTGGAGCTTAGGGACCGCAAAAGCGGATCATTTTCCGCTGAAGCGGGTTTCGCGGAAGCAGGATTTTTCCGCAGAAGCGGAAATCCCTGGAGGCAGAATGTCATTTTAAAGTCGGGGATTGGCCATTTCTATCTCATTTCTTCATGGCATGGGCAATTTTTGGGGAGCTTCAAGAGTGGATTTTGTCGTCAATGATTAAGGCAAGTCATCCCTATCACTTTTGAGTTAAATATATCAATTATATATGGATTTAAGCATGGAAATTATAGTAAATATTGGGGTTTTGGTTGGAAACCTAAAAAATTATAAATCTTGGATTTTAGCCACGATTTTGAGTATGGAATTAGGAGAAAATTATATATTTGAGTTCCTAAGGTTATAGGTAATCTTTATCTTAAAAAAATTTCGGATTCCGGGCACGTGGGCCCGAGGGCATTTTGGTCAACTTTTCGTTCGGGGTTAGGAGTTGTTATAAATGGAGTTGTAAGGTATATTTGAGCATATATTAATGGATTTGTATGATCATTGGCTAGTTTTGGTGCATTGTGCATTGGTTCAAGCCTTCGGAAGGATGTAGAATGCTGGTTGCACGTCTTCGGAGCGAGGTGAGTCTCCTTTCTAATCTTGTGAGGGGTAAATTACCCCATTGATGAGCTAAATTGGTTATGTGCTCCTATTTGTGGGGGCTATGTACGCACGAGGTGACGAGATTCTGTGCGTAGCTACTATTATGCTATTGTCCGGGTAGTTAGGACCCAAAAGCATGTGTACGTGGATTAATTGTGAACACATTGGTAGCTTGAATTGCTTAACTCACATCAAATTAGTAAGTAAATTTCTAAAAGAATTAAATTTCATTTCTTAAAATGTTAAAGGAGAATGGGTTCTATTTGAATAAATATTCCCCGATAAGTTCTTATTTGATTGATTGAGCATGTACTTTATGTGTGCCTACGTCGCATGGATGATTCGCGAGCAGGATATGTGTTTAATTATGGAACGGGCCGAATGCCTCGGTAATAATAGATGCATCTATGGTTCATGCTGCTCGACCCTCGGCAGTGCACAATTTACATTCTGTTGGAGCGGGTCGTCGACCTCGGCATGATTTGCGCATGTTTATCTATTACTTGGAAATTTGTAAATGTGGAATTGGCCCTATGTGGCTTGACATAAACTGATAAGATAATAAAGAACAAACTTTAGTAGCCCTTGATTTATTGTTGAAGGTGTTTACCTGTTCGCTGGCTTTACAATCAGAACGTTTATACAAATCCATGATTTTTCTCGCACTTATAGAATATTGCTAATTGACCTCTAGTGAGTGTCGGAGTTGGCCATCTCGTCTCTACCCCTTCGGGATTAGGCGGGATACTCACTAATTACACGTTGATTATGTACTCATACTACACTTCTGTGCATTTTTGTTGCACAGGTATATATATATACCTCTAGCAGCCTATTGGGTGTAGCAGCATGGACGACTCTAGGACTAGGTGAGCTATAATTTGTGAGGCGACCCGCAGCTAGTATAGTTCCTCTCTGTACTTTAATTATTTATTCCCTGTCCATTGTATTCCGGACAGAGGTTGTACTTTATTTCACTTATCAGTAGTCACTCATGCACTTGTGACACCAAGTTCTGGGATGGTTTTTCAAAAGATTTGATTTAATTGTTATTGTTGATTTGAATTGAAGCAAAAACCTCTTATTTATGAAAAATGGAAGGAAATTTCTAGAATTTGTTGTATTTTAAAAGAGAATTTTAAATCGGTAATTTAATTGGCTTGCCTGACAGCGATGTCCCGCGCCACCATGACCTGTAGTATATTTTGGATCGTGACAACATGGTATCAGAGCACTAGGTTCCCATCGGTCTCACGAGTCATGAGCAAGTCTAGTAGAGTCTCGCGGATAGGTACAGAGATGTCTGTACTTATCCTCGATAGGCTATAGAACTGTTAGGAGTACTTCCCTTCTTGATTTCTTTATCGTGCGGTTCTATTCCTTTGAGGCTTATGCCTTTGATTCCTTTCCACTTAATCTTACGCGACGTGGGCGCTCGTTATAAATTGAAAATTAAAGGATTATAATGGCACTACAAATGTGGTGCGGGGTGATTTTCCCGATATAGTTGATTGGACTATTATGGTTGCGCTTTGGAGGGATATTCTATTATTTCGGCTCAGTAACAGAACTTCTAAGGGCCTTGAGGCTAGGCACAGGTTTCCATGATGCTTATGAACAATTATTCTGCAGTGTTGTTGTAATGGTAGGGTGTTTGCCCATGAGTAGGGGCAGTGAATGAATTGAAGGGAGGTTTACTCAGCGTGTAATCAAGGGAGTCAGTATTTTATTCCAGGCAGGGGAAAGTCAATCGAACTAAGGATGGTCAGAAGTGGACTGGTGGAAGTAATGAAACGTGGTAATTTCAAGCGTGGTGGAGTCCTCCTCTATATGGGAGAGTTGGTGTCCTAATTGAACGCTTTAAGCTTGTTAGTGTTATGATCTGCTACTACTCGCCTTGGGGTAAGATATTGTTAAATAGTATTAAAGATACAACTGTCAGATATCGCATGATGCGGTGGTTTAAGATTGAATCAGAATTTCTACTATTGACGGTTCGAGAAAGATGACCTTTGGAAAGGTTTAAAGTTAGCAGCAATGGTGGATTCAAGTGCCACGAAGATAGATTTCATTTAAGGAAACAATTGAGCAGCAAAGTATGAGGAAGGATATGTAGAAGTTCCAGGTGGTGTTTAAAATTTCTAAAAGGCCAAGTATGAGGAGCAAGGTCGAGCGACCAATTAAGGAGATGAGTTTTGCCAAAGTGGGAGAGTGGCGGGTGTTGCATGTGGGCTTGGTAGTAGGAAGACTACGCACCTTAAGGAGAGTTTGGATTGAATTGGAGATTTTAATGATTGGTGATCGAAGTCTGCGGGTATGATTCGAAGTATAGGCTATTATGCGGCAGAAGATTTATATGGCAGAAAGGAGCTGCTTAAAATGGAAGAGGGTGTAGCATAGCCCAGAATTTGGAAGGATGTTGCTGTGCATGTAATTGATGTCCGCAAGGGGCGAATGGACTTGTGCAACTGGAAGGTGAGCTCAGACTCAGGATGGGCTATTGGTGTCATAGTGAATGTACCTCGTGCAGCGGCGTGGGAAGATGTCGGGAGGTGATTCCCCTAGGTAGGTTATTCCCCGTGAGCGGATTAGCGGTCGCGTGGTTGGCGAAGCTTCTGCAAAGAAATATATTGGTTGTTCAACAAAGAGATCGGTCATGCGAATGTGGATGAGGACTCAAAATGTGAAAGATGGGGATTTACAGGAAGATCCCAAGAGATTTTGATAATTGGTGTCGTGAGGTTAAGTCAATAAGAGGTAAAAAGGTCGGGCGAACTCAATAATGGTAAAATGATGGCTTCAAGCTAAGTGGGAGAGTCCCACTGCTTATGGTTGTGTTTTATGATTAACTACTTGTGTGATTTCTGGTTATTAGCATATTGATGGTTTAATTCAGCTGCGAGAAAAGGGCCATAAGTAGTAAATTGAGCGGAATGAATTATATTTGGAACCAAGTCAGAGCGGGTGGCTCTCAGCAATGGTCCTAGTGGAACTCAAAAGATAAAGTGTGTTACTTAATGATTCAAGCCTATAAGTACAACTAAGAATCAAGCTCTGTAGCAGCTTATAAGAAGGTGCCCAGAATGTTCTATGATGTGTTACCTTGTGGTGTAGCATTTGAGAAATGTGAAATAATTCATTTGATTTGAGACAGCATGGTCTCGCAATTCAAGGTCACTCGGGGTGAGTGTAGAGAGAGTATGTTATGCGTTGAAGAGAATTAGTATTATTTCCAAATCAATCAAGGATAAGTTGGAGGGAAAGGGATTGATTAGCCATAATTGAATTTGGTGTGTCAGGGTTTGTGATCAGTTCGTTCAGCGTGATCGAGTTATGCGTGTGATTTTTGGCAGTATGTGTGAGGTTGTCGGCCACCGTAATTGATGTTATTCAGAAGCATTCTTCTGTTATGGCTTGTTAAGTGGAGGCGGATTTTGGAAGGGCTAGGGTGGCTTGGACCACTATTTAGAGATTTGCATGTCTTACGGTTACGGGAAACTGCCTGTGTGTTGCTATGATTCTCCCGAAGTGAGTGAAGTGAAAAGTTCGTATATGATGAAGTGTTAAAATATTAATAATTTCGGAGTTATGATGAAAAATCATGTTCTATCGTATGTTGGCACGTTGGGTGTAGTGAGTAGCAAGGGAATACGAAGTGAGGATCAAGGTTGCAGTTCAGTGTTGACAAAGATGTCACGGGCTCGGATGAGCAAGGAGGGGGTTGAACAATTAGAGTAAATCTGTATTTGCCTCCACGTCACCTGAGGTCGATGTGTTGTGGAAGAGGTTTTGCATCCTAGTTAAGGATTCTGGATCGCTATTCAGTGTTAGTGCGTCAAATGGTTTAGATGTGCGGACCCGTTATATATTTCGGAAGATTGTGGGAGCGTGTCCCACGGGAAGATTGTATAAGTGTGACATGTAGTCACTTGATTGGCTAAAGATTTAAACCAAGTATAAGGATTGTGGTAATATCATTAATTTGAGAATTTATGCCTGGAGGGCACTTTGTGTATTGGGTTATGAACCAAGGAGGTTTGCTCCGGTTATGACGTTTGTTCTTGTGTTTTATGAGAAGAAGGAAATTAGTATGGACCTTTGAAAGGTCATTGGCTTAATTTGATATGATTAGGATCGACTTGAGGTCGGTGGATGGATTTAAATATGAATTTGGGCTTTACAGCGGCCCAACTGTGTTCATTTCAGTAATGTGCTCCTTATGGAGTAGTCAGGGTGTCATCTCGTTGTCAGATATTCCAAGTAATGATGTATTGCACCGTATGAGTTTTGAGACGGCCTGAGAAATTGTGTATGTGTTGAGGTTCCGCGTTGCGATGATGTTAGGCGAGCAGGATGGCTCTTGAGATTTAGATCTTGTATCGTACCTCAGTTGTGCTTGAGTTTTGTATCCTATAATGCTGTGTGTTTTCTCAGGGATGGAATTATGCATTTAGCGTGCTTACGATCGAAGTTCAAAATTTTTATTATAATGAGCAGATTTAGCTCGAAGTGCAATCTCCTTATGTGAGATCTATGTGTGGATCGGGTGGCACGCCGCCATAGGCATGTTATTTGGATCGGGTGGCACGCCGCCATGTGTATGTTATTTGGATCGGGTGGCACGCCGCCATGGGCATGTTATTTGGATCGGGTTGCGCGCCGCGATAATGTGATGATGAGTGTAGTTTTCTATATGCTAAATTTTAAATGTCTTGCTCCTATTTTCTAAGGAAAGTCCGTAGTAGTGCGGGAGTTAGGTAATTCCTTCCAGAGTTCAATTTCCTATTGTGTTGTGTTCGGATTGGTGGACATTAGCACATTGTGGCGTCATATGAGACTTGTGATCGCATTCGGGGTGGCTTATTGCCGAGAACGCAATAAGCAGTTCGTATTGGGTAAGATGAGATTGTGGGAGTTAGGATCAGTGCAATTTGATTATATGAAGTATATTAAGGAGCGAAGATCATTATTTGGTTCAGAATGTGTTAATGTTTCTTGTTAGAAGTATAGACTCGATGATTGGTTGACTCCACAGTTGATTATGAATTTCAGCATCTCATCCGTCGTGGCTGTATTGTAATAGTTAGAGTGAGACCTATGTAGGTCATGAGGTGCAATGGGAGCATCGAATTCGTGGAATTTTGATTAATTCAAACAGAAATGTTATTGTGGTCCTATGAGTAAAGTGATGCAAAGTGTGAATTCAGCAGAGTTATGCAGTCATATTTGAGTACAGCTTATAGTGATTGATACGGTGATCGTATGTTGGAAAACAGGCCTGGCATAGAATTCCGGATGTTGGAATTGTGATCTAAGGCTTAATTACTTGAATAAAAGGGAGTATCTTCAGAACTTATCGGGCTAATGTGCTCAACCGAGTTTTGATAGCACGGGAAGGTGCTTGAGGTGCTAAATAGTGATTTTAGACTACTCCAGTGTAGTTCTCAGCACGTTCGAGGACGAACGTATGTTTAAGTGGGAGAGAATGTAACAACCCGACCGGTCATTTCGAGCCCTAGCGCGTCGTTCAGCAATCTGAGGCCATGAGCAGCTTCATTTCGGGTATTGTGACTTGTACGCGTGGCCGGAATTTGATTTCAGGAAGTCCAGCGTTGATTTGAGAAGAGAATTCTTATTTCCGGAGCTTCAAGTTGAAAGAATGAACTAGGGTTGGAATTTTAAGTAAACGACCTCATAATCAGGATCTGCAGGTTCCAGCATGTTCGTATGATGATTTCGGACCTGGGCGCATGCCCGGATTGGGTTTTGGATAACCCGGGAGCATTTTGGTGCCTATTGTGGAAGTTAGCATTTTAGAAGGAATTTCATAAGTTTGGCTTGAAGTGCATCTCAGTGTTATTGATGTCTGTTTGGGATTCCGAGACTGTGAATAGCTCTGTATGGTGATTCTGGATTTGGGGGCGCGATCAGAAGTGAATTCGGAGGTCCGTATGTCATTTTGGAGCCATTTGGCTAAAGATAGAAATTTGAAGGTTTTTGAGAAGTTTGACCGGAGGTTGACTTTTTGATATCAGGGTCGGAATCCGATTTTGAAAGTTGGAGTAGGTACGTACAAATATGACTTGTGTGCAAAATTTGAGGTCAATCGGACGTGATTTGATAGGTTTTAGCATCGGAAGTAGAAGTTGAAAAGTTCAAAGTTCATAAAGCTTGGATTGGAGGTCAATTGATGGTTTTGGCGTTATTTGTTATGAATTGAGGCCTCGAGCAAGTCCGTTATGTGTTTTGGGATGGGTTGGTATGATTGGTTGGGGTCCCGGGGGGCTCGGGCGGATTCCGAGTGGTTAACGGATCAAAATTGGAGTTTGAAGGGAGCTGAAGGCATGGTTGCTGGTATTTTCGCTTCTGCGGTTGGTTGACCGCAGAAGCGAACGGGTGGCCGCAGAAGCGGTTTTTGTACTAAGGACTGAGGACCGCAGATGCGGTCAAGGTTCCGCAGAAGCGGGACCGCATCTGTGGAGGAAGGGTCGCAGAAGCGGGAAAGGTTGGCTTGGGGAGGAGCCTCATAAGCGGCTTTTGGACCGCTTTAGCGGAACCGCTGATGCGGTTTGGTTTCTGCTGAAGCGAAGATGGGCTAGAGCCCAGGGACCACAAAAGCGGATCATTTTCCGCTGAAGCGGGTTTCGCAGAAGCGGGATTTTTCCGCAGAAGCGGAAATCCCTGGAGGCAGAATGTCATTTTAAAGTCGGGGATTTGCCATTTCTATCTCATTTCTTCATGGCATGGGTGATTTTTGGGGAGCTTCAAGAGGGGATTTTGTCGTCAATAATTAAGGTAAGTCATCCCTATCACTTTTGAGTTAAATATATCAATTATATATGGATTTAAGCATGGAAATTATAGTAAATATT